>CAMPDV010003032.1:0-37138 GCA_946699065.1 Loxodes magnus | reverse complement strand
TTATTACTTCTCAAAGCATACTCCTTAAACTGAAACTCTATCTTCTTTTCTTACTTTACTTCTTCACTTTTAAAAATACTTATTACTTCTCAAAGCTTAATACTTAATATTTAAATTCTATCTTCTTTTCTTACTTTACTTCTTCACTTTTAATAGGCTAACTTTCATCTACAAGCATATCTTGACAAACCGAATACAGATTCATGTTAGTTATATTATTACTAACATTTTGGATATTCTAACTTATATTTTAGTGCTTGCTACGTAAACTTATCATTAGATATTCTTTTCCTACTTTACTTCTTCACTTTTCTAAATACTTATTACTTCTCAAGCATACTCCTTAAACTGAAACTCTATCTTCTTTTCTTACTTTACTTCATCACTTTTAGAAATACTTATTACTTCTCAAAGCATACTCCTTAAACTGAAACTCTATCTTCTTTTCTTACTTTACTTCTTCACTTTTAAAAATACTTATTACTTCTCAAAGCTTAATACTTAATATTTAAATTCTATCTTCTTTTCTTACTTTACTTCTTCACTTTTAATAGGCTAACTTTCATCTACAAGCATATCTTGACAAACCGAATACAGATTCATGTTAGTTATATTATTACTAACATTTTGGTCATTCTAACTTATATTTTAGTGCTTGCTACGTAAACTTATCATTAGATATTCTTTTCCTACTTTACTTCTTCACTTTTCTAAATACTTATTACTTCTCAAAGTTAATACTTAAAACTGAAACTCTATCTTCTTTTCTTACTTTACTTCATCACTTTTAGAAATACTTATTACTTCTCAAAGCATACTCCTTAAACTGAAACTCTATCTTCTTTTCTTACTTTACTTCTTCACTTTTAAAAATACTTATTACTTCTCAAAGCTTAATACTTAATATTTAAATTCTATCTTCTTTTCTTACTTTACTTCTTCACTTTTAATAGGCTAACTTTCATCTACAAGCATATCTTGACAAACCGAATACAGATTCATGTTAGTTATATTATTACTAACATTTTGGTCATTCTAACTTATATTTTAGTGCTTGCTACGTAAACTTATCATTAGATATTCTTTTCCTACTTTACTTCTTCACTTTTCTAAATACTTATTACTTCTCAAAGCATACTCCTTAAACTGAAACTCTATCTTCTTTTCTTACTTTACTTCTTCACTTTTAAAAATACTTATTACTTCTCAAAGCTTAATACTTAATATTTAAATTCTATCTTCTTTTCTTACTTTACTTCTTCACTTTTAAAAATACTTATTACTTCTCAAAGCTTAATACTTAATATTTAAATTCTATCTTCTTTTCTTACTTTACTTCTTCACTTTTAATAGGCTAACTTTCATCTACAAGCATATCTTGACAAACCGAATACAGATTCATGTTAGTTATATTATTACTAACATTTTGGATATTCTAACTTATATTTTAGTGCTTGCTACGTAAACTTATCATTAGATATTCTTTTCCTACTTTACTTCTTCACTTTTCTAAATACTTATTACTTCTCAAAGCATACTCCTTAAACTGAAACTCTATCTTCTTTTCTTACTTTACTTCTTCACTTTTAAAAATACTTATTACTTCTCAAAGCTTAATACTTAATATTTAAATTCTATCTTCTTTTCTTACTTTACTTCTTCACTTTTAAAAATACTTATTACTTCTCAAAGCTTAATACTTAATATTTAAATTCTATCTTCTTTTCTTACTTTACTTCTTCACTTTTAATAGGCTAACTTTCATCTACAAGCATATCTTGACAAACCGAATACAGATTCATGTTAGTTATATTATTACTAACATTTTGGATATTCTAACTTATATTTTAGTGCTTGCTACGTAAACTTATCATTAGATATTCTTTTCCTACTTTACTTCTTCACTTTTCTAAATACTTATTACTTCTCAAAGCATACTCCTTAAACTGAAACTCTATCTTCTTTTCTTACTTTACTTCATCACTTTTAGAAATACTTATTACTTCTCAAAGCATACTCCTTAAACTGAAACTCTATCTTCTTTTCTTACTTTACTTCTTCACTTTTAAAAATACTTATTACTTCTCAAAGCTTAATACTTAATATTTAAATTCTATCTTCTTTTCTTACTTTACTTCTTCACTTTTAATAGGCTAACTTTCATCTACAAGCATATCTTGACAAACCGAATACAGATTCATGTTAGTTATATTATTACTAACATTTTGGATATTCTAACTTATATTTTAGTGCTTGCTACGTAAACTTATCATTAGATATTCTTTTCCTACTTTACTTCTTCACTTTTCTAAATACTTATTACTTCTCAAAGCATACTCCTTAAACTGAAACTCTATCTTCTTTTCTTACTTTACTTCTTCACTTTTAAAAATACTTATTACTTCTCAAAGCATACTCCTTAAACTGAAACTCTATCTTCTTTTCTTACTTTACTTCTTCACTTTTAAAAATACTTATTACTTCTCAAAGCTTAATACTTAATATTTAAATTCTATCTTCTTTTCTTACTTTACTTCTTCACTTTTAATAGGCTAACTTTCATCTACAAGCATATCTTGACAAACCGAATACAGATTCATGTTAGTTATATTATTACTAACATTTTGGATATTCTAACTTATATTTTAGTGCTTGCTACGTAAACTTATCATTAGATATTCTTTTCCTACTTTACTTCTTCACTTTTCTAAATACTTATTACTTCTCAAAGCATACTCCTTAAACTGAAACTCTATCTTCTTTTCTTACTTTACTTCTTCACTTTTAAAAATACTTATTACTTCTCAAAGCTTAATACTTAATATTTAAATTCTATCTTCTTTTCTTACTTTACTTCTTCACTTTTAAAAATACTTATTACTTCTCAAAGCTTAATACTTAATATTTAAATTCTATCTTCTTTTCTTACTTTACTTCTTCACTTTTAATAGGCTAACTTTCATCTACAAGCATATCTTGACAAACCGAATACAGATTCATGTTAGTTATATTATTACTAACATTTTGGATATTCTAACTTATATTTTAGTGCTTGCTACGTAAACTTATCATTAGATATTCTTTTCCTACTTTACTTCTTCACTTTTCTAAATACTTATTACTTCTCAAAGCATACTCCTTAAACTGAAACTCTATCTTCTTTTCTTACTTTACTTCATCACTTTTAGAAATACTTATTACTTCTCAAAGCATACTCCTTAAACTGAAACTCTATCTTCTTTTCTTACTTTACTTCTTCACTTTTAAAAATACTTATTACTTCTCAAAGCTTAATACTTAATATTTAAATTCTATCTTCTTTTCTTACTTTACTTCTTCACTTTTAATAGGCTAACTTTCATCTACAAGCATATCTTGACAAACCGAATACAGATTCATGTTAGTTATATTATTACTAACATTTTGGATATTCTAACTTATATTTTAGTGCTTGCTACGTAAACTTATCATTAGATATTCTTTTCCTACTTTACTTCTTCACTTTTCTAAATACTTATTACTTCTCAAAGCATACTCCTTAAACTGAAACTCTATCTTCTTTTCTTACTTTACTTCATCACTTTTAGAAATACTTATTACTTCTCAAAGCATACTCCTTAAACTGAAACTCTATCTTCTTTTCTTACTTTACTTCTTCACTTTTAAAAATACTTATTACTTCTCAAAGCTTAATACTTAATATTTAAATTCTATCTTCTTTTCTTACTTTACTTCTTCACTTTTAATAGGCTAACTTTCATCTACAAGCATATCTTGACAAACCGAATACAGATTCATGTTAGTTATATTATTACTAACATTTTGGATATTCTAACTTATATTTTAGTGCTTGCTACGTAAACTTATCATTAGATATTCTTTTCCTACTTTACTTCTTCACTTTTCTAAATACTTATTACTTCTCAAAGCATACTCCTTAAACTGAAACTCTATCTTCTTTTCTTACTTTACTTCATCACTTTTAGAAATACTTATTACTTCTCAAAGCATACTCCTTAAACTGAAACTCTATCTTCTTTTCTTACTTTACTTCTTCACTTTTAAAAATACTTATTACTTCTCAAAGCTTAATACTTAATATTTAAATTCTATCTTCTTTTCTTACTTTACTTCTTCACTTTTAATAGGCTAACTTTCATCTACAAGCATATCTTGACAAACCGAATACAGATTCATGTTAGTTATATTATTACTAACATTTTGGATATTCTAACTTATATTTTAGTGCTTGCTACGTAAACTTATCATTAGATATTCTTTTCCTACTTTACTTCTTCACTTTTCTAAATACTTATTACTTCTCAAAGCATACTCCTTAAACTGAAACTCTATCTTCTTTTCTTACTTTACTTCATCACTTTTAGAAATACTTATTACTTCTCAAAGCATACTCCTTAAACTGAAACTCTATCTTCTTTTCTTACTTTACTTCTTCACTTTTAAAAATACTTATTACTTCTCAAAGCTTAATACTTAATATTTAAATTCTATCTTCTTTTCTTACTTTACTTCTTCACTTTTAATAGGCTAACTTTCATCTACAAGCATATCTTGACAAACCGAATACAGATTCATGTTAGTTATATTATTACTAACATTTTGGATATTCTAACTTATATTTTAGTGCTTGCTACGTAAACTTATCATTAGATATTCTTTTCCTACTTTACTTCTTCACTTTTCTAAATACTTATTACTTCTCAAAGCATACTCCTTAAACTGAAACTCTATCTTCTTTTCTTACTTTACTTCATCACTTTTAGAAATACTTATTACTTCTCAAAGCATACTCCTTAAACTGAAACTCTATCTTCTTTTCTTACTTTACTTCTTCACTTTTAAAAATACTTATTACTTCTCAAAGCTTAATACTTAATATTTAAATTCTATCTTCTTTTCTTACTTTACTTCTTCACTTTTAATAGGCTAACTTTCATCTACAAGCATATCTTGACAAACCGAATACAGATTCATGTTAGTTATATTATTACTAACATTTTGGATATTCTAACTTATATTTTAGTGCTTGCTACGTAAACTTATCATTAGATATTCTTTTCCTACTTTACTTCTTCACTTTTCTAAATACTTATTACTTCTCAAAGCATACTCCTTAAACTGAAACTCTATCTTCTTTTCTTACTTTACTTCATCACTTTAAGAAATACTTATTACTTCTCAAAGCATACTCCTTAAACTGAAACTCTATCTTCTTTTCTTACTTTACTTCTTCACTTTTAAAAATACTTATTACTTCTCAAAGCTTAATACTTAATATTTAAATTCTATCTTCTTTTCTTACTTTACTTCTTCACTTTTAATAGGCTAACTTTCATCTACAAGCATATCTTGACAAACCGAATACAGATTCATGTTAGTTATATTATTACTAACATTTTTGGTCATTCTAACTTATATTTTAGTGCTTGCTACGTAAATTTATCATTAGATATTCTTTTCCTACTTTACTTCTTCACTTTTCTAATACTTATTACTTCTCAAAGTTAATACTTAAAACTGAAACTCTATCTTCTTTTCTTACTTTACTTCATCACTTTTAGAAATACTTATTACTTCTCAAAGCATACTCCTTAAACTGAAACTCTATCTTCTTTTCTTACTTTACTTCTTCACTTTTAAAAATACTTATTACTTCTCAAAGCTTAATACTTAATATTTAAATTCTATCTTCTTTTCTTACTTTACTTCTTCACTTTTAATAGGCTAACTTTCATCTACAAGCATATCTTGACAAACCGAATACAGATTCATGTTAGTTATATTATTACTAACATTTTGGTCATTCTAACTTATATTTTTAGTGCTTGCTACGTAAACTTATCATTAGATATTCTTTTCCTACTTTACTTCTTCACTTTTCTAAATACTTATTACTTCTCAAAGCATACTCCTTAAACTGAAACTCTATCTTCTTTTCTTACTTTACTTCTTCACTTTTAAAAATACTTATTACTTCTCAAAGCTTAATACTTAATATTTAAATTCTATCTTCTTTTCTTACTTTACTTCTTCACTTTTAAAAATACTTATTACTTCTCAAAGCTTAATACTTAATATTTAAATTCTATCTTCTTTTCTTACTTTACTTCTTCACTTTTAATAGGCTAACTTTCATCTACAAGCATATCTTGACAAACCGAATACAGATTCATGTTAGTTATATTATTACTAACATTTTGGATATTCTAACTTATATTTTAGTGCTTGCTACGTAAACTTATCATTAGATATTCTTTTCCTACTTTACTTCTTCACTTTTCTAAATACTTATTACTTCTCAAAGCATACTCCTTAAACTGAAACTCTATCTTCTTTTCTTACTTTACTTCTTCACTTTTAAAAATACTTATTACTTCTCAAAGCTTAATACTTAATATTTAAATTCTATCTTCTTTTCTTACTTTACTTCTTCACTTTTAAAAATACTTATTACTTCTCAAAGCTTAATACTTAATATTTAAATTCTATCTTCTTTTCTTACTTTACTTCTTCACTTTTCTATAGGCTAACTTTCATCTACAAGCATATCTTGACAAACCGAATACAGATTCGTAATTATTATTACTGACATTTTGGATATTCTAACTTATATTTTAGTGCTTGCTACGAAAACTTATCATTAGATATTCTTTTCTTACTTTACTTCTTCACTTTTCTAAATACTTATTACTTCTCAAAGCATACTCCTTAAAACTGAAATTCTATCTTCTTTTCTTACTTTACTTCTTCACTTTTCTATAGGCTAACTTTCATCTACAAGCATATCTTGACAAACCGAATACAGATTCGTAATTATTATGATATTACTGACATTTTGGATATTCTAACTTATATTTTAGTGCTTGCTACGAAAACTTATCATTAGATATTCTTTTCTTACTTTACTTCTTCACTTTTCTAAATACTTATTACTTCTCAAAGCATACTCCTTAAAACTGAAATTCTATCTTCTTTTCTTACTTTACTTCTTCACTTTTCTATAGGCTAACTTTCATCTACAAGCATATCTTGACAAACCGAATACAGATTCGTAATTATTATGATATTACTGACATTTTGGATATTCTAACTTATATTTTAGTGCTTGCTACGAAAACTTATCATTAGATATTCTTTTCTTACTTTACTTCTTCACTTTTCTATAGGCTAACTTTCATCTACAAGCATATCTTGACAAACCGAATACAGATTCGTAATTATTATGATATTACTGACATTTTGGATATTCTAACTTATATTTTAGTGCTTGCTACGAAAACTTATCATTAGATATTCTTTTCTTACTTTACTTCTTCACTTTTCTAAATACTTATTACTTCTCAAAGCATACTCCTTAAAACTGAAATTCTATCTTCTTTTCTTACTTTACTTCTTCACTTTTCTATAGGCTAACTTTCATCTACAAGCATATCTTGACAAACCGAATACAGATTCGTAATTATTATATTATTACTAACATTTTGGATATTCTAACTTATATTTTAGTGCTTGCTACGAAAACTTATCATTAGATATTCTTTTCTTACTTTACTTCTTCACTTTTCTATAGGCTAACTTTCATCTACAAGCATATCTTGACAAACCGAATACAGATTCGTAATTATTATATTATTACTAACATTTTGGATATTCTAACTTATATTTTAGTGCTTGCTACGCAAACTTATCATTAGATATTCTTTTCTTACTTTACTTCTTCACTTTTCTAAATACTTATTACTTCTCAAAGCATACTCCTTAAAACTGAAATTCTATCTTCTTTTCTTACTTTACTTCTTCACTTTTCTATAGGCTAACTTTCATCTACAAGCATATCTTGACAAACCGAATACAGATTCGTAATTATTATGATATTACTGACATTTTGGATATTCTAACTTATATTTTAGTGCTTGCTACGAAAACTTATCATTAGATATTCTTTTCTTACTTTACTTCTTCACTTTTCTATAGGCTAACTTTCATCTACAAGCATATCTTGACAAACCGAATACAGATTCGTAATTATTATGATATTACTGACATTTTGGATATTCTAACTTATATTTTAGTGCTTGCTACGTAAACTTATCATTAGATATTCTTTTCCTACTTTACTTCTTCACTTTTCTAAATACTTATTACTTCTCAAAGCATACTCCTTAAACTGAAACTCTATCTTCTTTTCTTACTTTACTTCATCACTTTTAGAAATACTTATTACTTCTCAAAGCATACTCCTTAAACTGAAACTCTATCTTCTTTTCTTACTTTACTTCTTCACTTTTAAAAATACTTATTACTTCTCAAAGCTTAATACTTAATATTTAAATTCTATCTTCTTTTCTTACTTTACTTCTTCACTTTTAATAGGCTAACTTTCATCTACAAGCATATCTTGACAAACCGAATACAGATTCATGTTAGTTATATTATTACTAACATTTTGGATATTCTAACTTATATTTTAGTGCTTGCTACGTAAACTTATCATTAGATATTCTTTTCCTACTTTACTTCTTCACTTTTCTAAATACTTATTACTTCTCAAAGCATACTCCTTAAACTGAAACTCTATCTTCTTTTCTTACTTTACTTCATCACTTTTAGAAATACTTATTACTTCTCAAAGCATACTCCTTAAACTGAAACTCTATCTTCTTTTCTTACTTTACTTCTTCACTTTTAAAAATACTTATTACTTCTCAAAGCTTAATACTTAATATTTAAATTCTATCTTCTTTTCTTACTTTACTTCTTCACTTTTAATAGGCTAACTTTCATCTACAAGCATATCTTGACAAACCGAATACAGATTCATGTTAGTTATATTATTACTAACATTTTGGATATTCTAACTTATATTTTAGTGCTTGCTACGTAAACTTATCATTAGATATTCTTTTCCTACTTTACTTCTTCACTTTTCTAAATACTTATTACTTCTCAAAGCATACTCCTTAAACTGAAACTCTATCTTCTTTTCTTACTTTACTTCATCACTTTTAGAAATACTTATTACTTCTCAAAGCATACTCCTTAAACTGAAACTCTATCTTCTTTTCTTACTTTACTTCTTCACTTTTAAAAATACTTATTACTTCTCAAAGCTTAATACTTAATATTTAAATTCTATCTTCTTTTCTTACTTTACTTCTTCACTTTTAATAGGCTAACTTTCATCTACAAGCATATCTTGACAAACCGAATACAGATTCATGTTAGTTATATTATTACTAACATTTTGGATATTCTAACTTATATTTTAGTGCTTGCTACGTAAACTTATCATTAGATATTCTTTTCCTACTTTACTTCTTCACTTTTCTAAATACTTATTACTTCTCAAAGCATACTCCTTAAACTGAAACTCTATCTTCTTTTCTTACTTTACTTCATCACTTTTAGAAATACTTATTACTTCTCAAAGCATACTCCTTAAACTGAAACTCTATCTTCTTTTCTTACTTTACTTCTTCACTTTTAAAAATACTTATTACTTCTCAAAGCTTAATACTTAATATTTAAATTCTATCTTCTTTTCTTACTTTACTTCTTCACTTTTAATAGGCTAACTTTCATCTACAAGCATATCTTGACAAACCGAATACAGATTCATGTTAGTTATATTATTACTAACATTTTGGATATTCTAACTTATATTTTAGTGCTTGCTACGTAAACTTATCATTAGATATTCTTTTCCTACTTTACTTCTTCACTTTTCTAAATACTTATTACTTCTCAAAGCATACTCCTTAAACTGAAACTCTATCTTCTTTTCTTACTTTACTTCATCACTTTTAGAAATACTTATTACTTCTCAAAGCATACTCCTTAAACTGAAACTCTATCTTCTTTTCTTACTTTACTTCTTCACTTTTAAAAATACTTATTACTTCTCAAAGCTTAATACTTAATATTTAAATTCTATCTTCTTTTCTTACTTTACTTCTTCACTTTTAATAGGCTAACTTTCATCTACAAGCATATCTTGACAAACCGAATACAGATTCATGTTAGTTATATTATTACTAACATTTTGGATATTCTAACTTATATTTTAGTGCTTGCTACGTAAACTTATCATTAGATATTCTTTTCCTACTTTACTTCTTCACTTTTCTAAATACTTATTACTTCTCAAAGCATACTCCTTAAACTGAAACTCTATCTTCTTTTCTTACTTTACTTCATCACTTTTAGAAATACTTATTACTTCTCAAAGCATACTCCTTAAACTGAAACTCTATCTTCTTTTCTTACTTTACTTCTTCACTTTTAAAAATACTTATTACTTCTCAAAGCTTAATACTTAATATTTAAATTCTATCTTCTTTTCTTACTTTACTTCTTCACTTTTAATAGGCTAACTTTCATCTACAAGCATATCTTGACAAACCGAATACAGATTCATGTTAGTTATATTATTACTAACATTTTGGATATTCTAACTTATATTTTAGTGCTTGCTACGTAAACTTATCATTAGATATTCTTTTCCTACTTTACTTCTTCACTTTTCTAAATACTTATTACTTCTCAAAGTTAATACTTAAAACTGAAATTCTATCTTCTTTTCTTACTTTACTTCTTCACTTTTCTAAATACTTATTACTTCTCAAAACATACTCCTTAAAACTGAAATTCTATCTTCTTTTCTTACTTTACTTCTTCACTTTTCTAAATACTTATTACTTCTCAAAGCTTAATACTTAATATTTAAATTCTATCTTCTTTTCTTACTTTACTTCTTCACTTTTAATAGGCTAACTTTCATCTACAAGCATATCTTGACAAACCGAATACAGATTCATGTTAGTTATATTATTACTAACATTTTGGATATTCTAACTTATATTTTAGTGCTTGCTACGTAAACTTATCATTAGATATTCTTTTCCTACTTTACTTCTTCACTTTTCTAAATACTTATTACTTCTCAAAGCATACTCCTTAAACTGAAACTCTATCTTCTTTTCTTACTTTACTTCATCACTTTTCTAAATACTTATTACTTCTCAAAACATACTCCTTAAAACTGAAATTCTATCTTCTTTTCTTACTTTACTTCTTCACTTTTCTAAATACTTATTACTTCTCAAAGCTTAATACTTAATATTTAAATTCTATCTTCTTTTCTTACTTTACTTCTTCACTTTTAATAGGCTAACTTTCATCTACAAGCATATCTTGACAAACCGAATACAGATTCATGTTAGTTATATTATTACTAACATTTTGGATATTCTAACTTATATTTTAGTGCTTGCTACGTAAACTTATCATTAGATATTCTTTTCCTACTTTACTTCTTCACTTTTCTAAATACTTATTACTTCTCAAAGTTAATACTTAAAACTGAAATTCTATCTTCTTTTCTTACTTTACTTCTTCACTTTTCTAAATACTTATTACTTCTCAAAACATACTCCTTAAAACTGAAATTCTATCTTCTTTTCTTACTTTACTTCTTCACTTTTCTAAATACTTATTACTTCTCAAAGCTTAATACTTAATATTTAAATTCTATCTTCTTTTCTTACTTTACTTCTTCACTTTTAATAGGCTAACTTTCATCTACAAGCATATCTTGACAAACCGAATACAGATTCATGTTAGTTATATTATTACTAACATTTTGGATATTCTAACTTATATTTTAGTGCTTGCTACGTAAACTTATCATTAGATATTCTTTTCCTACTTTACTTCTTCACTTTTCTAAATACTTATTACTTCTCAAAGCATACTCCTTAAACTGAAACTCTATCTTCTTTTCTTACTTTACTTCATCACTTTTAGAAATACTTATTACTTCTCAAAGCATACTCCTTAAACTGAAACTCTATCTTCTTTTCTTACTTTACTTCTTCACTTTTAAAAATACTTATTACTTCTCAAAGCTTAATACTTAATATTTAAATTCTATCTTCTTTTCTTACTTTACTTCTTCACTTTTAATAGGCTAACTTTCATCTACAAGCATATCTTGACAAACCGAATACAGATTCATGTTAGTTATATTATTACTAACATTTTGGATATTCTAACTTATATTTTAGTGCTTGCTACGTAAACTTATCATTAGATATTCTTTTCCTACTTTACTTCTTCACTTTTCTAAATACTTATTACTTCTCAAAGCATACTCCTTAAACTGAAACTCTATCTTCTTTTCTTACTTTACTTCATCACTTTTAGAAATACTTATTACTTCTCAAAGCATACTCCTTAAACTGAAACTCTATCTTCTTTTCTTACTTTACTTCTTCACTTTTAAAAATACTTATTACTTCTCAAAGCTTAATACTTAATATTTAAATTCTATCTTCTTTTCTTACTTTACTTCTTCACTTTTAATAGGCTAACTTTCATCTACAAGCATATCTTGACAAACCGAATACAGATTCATGTTAGTTATATTATTACTAACATTTTGGATATTCTAACTTATATTTTAGTGCTTGCTACGTAAACTTATCATTAGATATTCTTTTCCTACTTTACTTCTTCACTTTTCTAAATACTTATTACTTCTCAAAGCATACTCCTTAAACTGAAACTCTATCTTCTTTTCTTACTTTACTTCATCACTTTTAGAAATACTTATTACTTCTCAAAGCATACTCCTTAAACTGAAACTCTATCTTCTTTTCTTACTTTACTTCTTCACTTTTAAAATACTTATTACTTCTCAAAGCTTAATACTTAATATTTAAATTCTATCTTCTTTTCTTACTTTACTTCTTCACTTTTAATAGGCTAACTTTCATCTACAAGCATATCTTGACAAACCGAATACAGATTCATGTTAGTTATATTATTACTAACATTTTGGATATTCTAACTTATATTTTAGTGCTTGCTACGTAAACTTATCATTAGATATTCTTTTCCTACTTTACTTCTTCACTTTTCTAAATACTTATTACTTCTCAAAGTTAATACTTAAAACTGAAATTCTATCTTCTTTTCTTACTTTACTTCTTCACTTTTCTAAATACTTATTACTTCTCAAAACATACTCCTTAAAACTGAAATTCTATCTTCTTTTCTTACTTTACTTCTTCACTTTTCTAAATACTTATTACTTCTCAAAGCTTAATACTTAATATTTAAATTCTATCTTCTTTTCTTACTTTACTTCTTCACTTTTAATAGGCTAACTTTCATCTACAAGCATATCTTGACAAACCGAATACAGATTCATGTTAGTTATATTATTACTAACATTTTGGATATTCTAACTTATATTTTAGTGCTTGCTACGTAAACTTATCATTAGATATTCTTTTCCTACTTTACTTCTTCACTTTTCTAAATACTTATTACTTCTCAAAGCATACTCCTTAAACTGAAACTCTATCTTCTTTTCTTACTTTACTTCATCACTTTTAGAAATACTTATTACTTCTCAAAGCATACTCCTTAAACTGAAACTCTATCTTCTTTTCTTACTTTACTTCTTCACTTTTAAAAATACTTATTACTTCTCAAAGCTTAATACTTAATATTTAAATTCTATCTTCTTTTCTTACTTTACTTCTTCACTTTTAATAGGCTAACTTTCATCTACAAGCATATCTTGACAAACCGAATACAGATTCATGTTAGTTATATTATTACTAACATTTTGGATATTCTAACTTATATTTTAGTGCTTGCTACGTAAACTTATCATTAGATATTCTTTTCCTACTTTACTTCTTCACTTTTCTAAATACTTATTACTTCTCAAAGCATACTCCTTAAACTGAAACTCTATCTTCTTTTCTTACTTTACTTCATCACTTTTAGAAATACTTATTACTTCTCAAAGCATACTCCTTAAACTGAAACTCTATCTTCTTTTCTTACTTTACTTCTTCACTTTTAAAAATACTTATTACTTCTCAAAGCTTAATACTTAATATTTAAATTCTATCTTCTTTTCTTACTTTACTTCTTCACTTTTAATAGGCTAACTTTCATCTACAAGCATATCTTGACAAACCGAATACAGATTCATGTTAGTTATATTATTACTAACATTTTGGATATTCTAACTTATATTTTAGTGCTTGCTACGTAAACTTATCATTAGATATTCTTTTCCTACTTTACTTCTTCACTTTTCTAAATACTTATTACTTCTCAAAGCATACTCCTTAAACTGAAACTCTATCTTCTTTTCTTACTTTACTTCATCACTTTTAGAAATACTTATTACTTCTCAAAGCATACTCCTTAAACTGAAACTCTATCTTCTTTTCTTACTTTACTTCTTCACTTTTAAAAATACTTATTACTTCTCAAAGCTTAATACTTAATATTTAAATTCTATCTTCTTTTCTTACTTTACTTCTTCACTTTTAATAGGCTAACTTTCATCTACAAGCATATCTTGACAAACCGAATACAGATTCATGTTAGTTATATTATTACTAACATTTTGGATATTCTAACTTATATTTTAGTGCTTGCTACGTAAACTTATCATTAGATATTCTTTTCCTACTTTACTTCTTCACTTTTCTAAATACTTATTACTTCTCAAAGCATACTCCTTAAACTGAAACTCTATCTTCTTTTCTTACTTTACTTCTTCACTTTTAAAAATACTTATTACTTCTCAAAGCTTAATACTTAATATTTAAATTCTATCTTCTTTTCTTACTTTACTTCTTCACTTTTAATAGGCTAACTTTCATCTACAAGCATATCTTGACAAACCGAATACAGATTCATGTTAGTTATATTATTACTAACATTTTGGATATTCTAACTTATATTTTAGTGCTTGCTACGTAAACTTATCATTAGATATTCTTTTCCTACTTTACTTCTTCACTTTTCTAAATACTTATTACTTCTCAAAGCATACTCCTTAAACTGAAACTCTATCTTCTTTTCTTACTTTACTTCATCACTTTTAGAAATACTTATTACTTCTCAAAGCATACTCCTTAAACTGAAACTCTATCTTCTTTTCTTACTTTACTTCTTCACTTTTAAAAATACTTATTACTTCTCAAAGCTTAATACTTAATATTTAAATTCTATCTTCTTTTCTTACTTTACTTCTTCACTTTTAATAGGCTAACTTTCATCTACAAGCATATCTTGACAAACCGAATACAGATTCATGTTAGTTATATTATTACTAACATTTTGGATATTCTAACTTATATTTTAGTGCTTGCTACGTAAACTTATCATTAGATATTCTTTTCCTACTTTACTTCTTCACTTTTCTAAATACTTATTACTTCTCAAAGCATACTCCTTAAACTGAAACTCTATCTTCTTTTCTTACTTTACTTCTTCACTTTTAAAAATACTTATTACTTCTCAAAGCTTAATACTTAATATTTAAATTCTATCTTCTTTTCTTACTTTACTTCTTCACTTTTAATAGGCTAACTTTCATCTACAAGCATATCTTGACAAACCGAATACAGATTCATGTTAGTTATATTATTACTAACATTTTGGATATTCTAACTTATATTTTAGTGCTTGCTACGTAAACTTATCATTAGATATTCTTTTCCTACTTTACTTCTTCACTTTTCTAAATACTTATTACTTCTCAAAGCATACTCCTTAAACTGAAACTCTATCTTCTTTTCTTACTTTACTTCATCACTTTTAGAAATACTTATTACTTCTCAAAGCATACTCCTTAAACTGAAACTCTATCTTCTTTTCTTACTTTACTTCTTCACTTTTAAAAATACTTATTACTTCTCAAAGCTTAATACTTAATATTTAAATTCTATCTTCTTTTCTTACTTTACTTCTTCACTTTTAATAGGCTAACTTTCATCTACAAGCATATCTTGACAAACCGAATACAGATTCATGTTAGTTATATTATTACTAACATTTTGGATATTCTAACTTATATTTTAGTGCTTGCTACGTAAACTTATCATTAGATATTCTTTTCCTACTTTACTTCTTCACTTTTCTAAATACTTATTACTTCTCAAAGCATACTCCTTAAACTGAAACTCTATCTTCTTTTCTTACTTTACTTCATCACTTTTAGAAATACTTATTACTTCTCAAAGCATACTCCTTAAACTGAAACTCTATCTTCTTTTCTTACTTTACTTCTTCACTTTTAAAAATACTTATTACTTCTCAAAGCTTAATACTTAATATTTAAATTCTATCTTCTTTTCTTACTTTACTTCTTCACTTTTAATAGGCTAACTTTCATCTACAAGCATATCTTGACAAACCGAATACAGATTCATGTTAGTTATATTATTACTAACATTTTGGATATTCTAACTTATATTTTAGTGCTTGCTACGTAAACTTATCATTAGATATTCTTTTCCTACTTTACTTCTTCACTTTTCTAAATACTTATTACTTCTCAAAGCATACTCCTTAAACTGAAACTCTATCTTCTTTTCTTACTTTACTTCTTCACTTTTAGAAATACTTATTACTTCTCAAAGCTTAATACTTAATATTTAAATTCTATCTTCTTTTCTTACTTTACTTCTTCACTTTTAATAGGCTAACTTTCATCTACAAGCATATCTTGACAAACCGAATACAGATTCATGTTAGTTATATTATTACTAACATTTTGGATATTCTAACTTATATTTTAGTGCTTGCTACGTAAACTTATCATTAGATATTCTTTTCCTACTTTACTTCTTCACTTTTCTAAATACTTATTACTTCTCAAAGCATACTCCTTAAACTGAAACTCTATCTTCTTTTCTTACTTTACTTCATCACTTTTAGAAATACTTATTACTTCTCAAAGCATACTCCTTAAACTGAAACTCTATCTTCTTTTCTTACTTTACTTCTTCACTTTTAAAAATACTTATTACTTCTCAAAGCTTAATACTTAATATTTAAATTCTATCTTCTTTTCTTACTTTACTTCTTCACTTTTAATAGGCTAACTTTCATCTACAAGCATATCTTGACAAACCGAATACAGATTCATGTTAGTTATATTATTACTAACATTTTGGATATTCTAACTTATATTTTAGTGCTTGCTACGTAAACTTATCATTAGATATTCTTTTCCTACTTTACTTCTTCACTTTTCTAAATACTTATTACTTCTCAAAGCATACTCCTTAAACTGAAACTCTATCTTCTTTTCTTACTTTACTTCATCACTTTTAGAAATACTTATTACTTCTCAAAGCATACTCCTTAAACTGAAACTCTATCTTCTTTTCTTACTTTACTTCTTCACTTTTAAAAATACTTATTACTTCTCAAAGCTTAATACTTAATATTTAAATTCTATCTTCTTTTCTTACTTTACTTCTTCACTTTTAATAGGCTAACTTTCATCTACAAGCATATCTTGACAAACCGAATACAGATTCATGTTAGTTATATTATTACTAACATTTTGGATATTCTAACTTATATTTTAGTGCTTGCTACGTAAACTTATCATTAGATATTCTTTTCCTACTTTACTTCTTCACTTTTCTAAATACTTATTACTTCTCAAAGCATACTCCTTAAACTGAAACTCTATCTTCTTTTCTTACTTTACTTCATCACTTTTAGAAATACTTATTACTTCTCAAAGCATACTCCTTAAACTGAAACTCTATCTTCTTTTCTTACTTTACTTCTTCACTTTTAAAAATACTTATTACTTCTCAAAGCTTAATACTTAATATTTAAATTCTATCTTCTTTTCTTACTTTACTTCTTCACTTTTAATAGGCTAACTTTCATCTACAAGCATATCTTGACAAACCGAATACAGATTCATGTTAGTTATATTATTACTAACATTTTGGATATTCTAACTTATATTTTAGTGCTTGCTACGTAAACTTATCATTAGATATTCTTTTCCTACTTTACTTCTTCACTTTTCTAAATACTTATTACTTCTCAAAGCATACTCCTTAAACTGAAACTCTATCTTCTTTTCTTACTTTACTTCTTCACTTTTAAAAATACTTATTACTTCTCAAAGCTTAATACTTAATATTTAAATTCTATCTTCTTTTCTTACTTTACTTCTTCACTTTTAATAGGCTAACTTTCATCTACAAGCATATCTTGACAAACCGAATACAGATTCATGTTAGTTATATTATTACTAACATTTTGGATATTCTAACTTATATTTTAGTGCTTGCTACGTAAACTTATCATTAGATATTCTTTTCCTACTTTACTTCTTCACTTTTCTAAATACTTATTACTTCTCAAAGCATACTCCTTAAACTGAAACTCTATCTTCTTTTCTTACTTTACTTCATCACTTTTAGAAATACTTATTACTTCTCAAAGCATACTCCTTAAACTGAAACTCTATCTTCTTTTCTTACTTTACTTCTTCACTTTTAAAAATACTTATTACTTCTCAAAGCTTAATACTTAATATTTAAATTCTATCTTCTTTTCTTACTTTACTTCTTCACTTTTAATAGGCTAACTTTCATCTACAAGCATATCTTGACAAACCGAATACAGATTCATGTTAGTTATATTATTACTAACATTTTGGATATTCTAACTTATATTTTAGTGCTTGCTACGTAAACTTATCATTAGATATTCTTTTCCTACTTTACTTCTTCACTTTTCTAAATACTTATTACTTCTCAAAGCATACTCCTTAAACTGAAACTCTATCTTCTTTTCTTACTTTACTTCTTCACTTTTAAAAATACTTATTACTTCTCAAAGCTTAATACTTAATATTTAAATTCTATCTTCTTTTCTTACTTTACTTCTTCACTTTTAATAGGCTAACTTTCATCTACAAGCATATCTTGACAAACCGAATACAGATTCATGTTAGTTATATTATTACTAACATTTTGGATATTCTAACTTATATTTTAGTGCTTGCTACGTAAACTTATCATTAGATATTCTTTTCCTACTTTACTTCTTCACTTTTCTAAATACTTATTACTTCTCAAAGCATACTCCTTAAACTGAAACTCTATCTTCTTTTCTTACTTTACTTCATCACTTTTAGAAATACTTATTACTTCTCAAAGCATACTCCTTAAACTGAAACTCTATCTTCTTTTCTTACTTTACTTCTTCACTTTTAAAAATACTTATTACTTCTCAAAGCTTAATACTTAATATTTAAATTCTATCTTCTTTTCTTACTTTACTTCTTCACTTTTAATAGGCTAACTTTCATCTACAAGCATATCTTGACAAACCGAATACAGATTCATGTTAGTTATATTATTACTAACATTTTGGATATTCTAACTTATATTTTAGTGCTTGCTACGTAAACTTATCATTAGATATTCTTTTCCTACTTTACTTCTTCACTTTTCTAAATACTTATTACTTCTCAAAGCATACTCCTTAAACTGAAACTCTATCTTCTTTTCTTACTTTACTTCATCACTTTTAGAAATACTTATTACTTCTCAAAGCATACTCCTTAAACTGAAACTCTATCTTCTTTTCTTACTTTACTTCTTCACTTTTAAAAATACTTATTACTTCTCAAAGCTTAATACTTAATATTTAAATTCTATCTTCTTTTCTTACTTTACTTCTTCACTTTTAATAGGCTAACTTTCATCTACAAGCATATCTTGACAAACCGAATACAGATTCATGTTAGTTATATTATTACTAACATTTTGGATATTCTAACTTATATTTTAGTGCTTGCTACGTAAACTTATCATTAGATATTCTTTTCCTACTTTACTTCTTCACTTTTCTAAATACTTATTACTTCTCAAAGCATACTCCTTAAACTGAAACTCTATCTTCTTTTCTTACTTTACTTCATCACTTTTAGAAATACTTATTACTTCTCAAAGCATACTCCTTAAACTGAAACTCTATCTTCTTTTCTTACTTTACTTCTTCACTTTTAAAAATACTTATTACTTCTCAAAGCTTAATACTTAATATTTAAATTCTATCTTCTTTTCTTACTTTACTTCTTCACTTTTAATAGGCTAACTTTCATCTACAAGCATATCTTGACAAACCGAATACAGATTCATGTTAGTTATATTATTACTAACATTTTGGATATTCTAACTTATATTTTAGTGCTTGCTACGTAAACTTATCATTAGATATTCTTTTCCTACTTTACTTCTTCACTTTTCTAAATACTTATTACTTCTCAAAGCATACTCCTTAAACTGAAACTCTATCTTCTTTTCTTACTTTACTTCATCACTTTTAGAAATACTTATTACTTCTCAAAGCATACTCCTTAAACTGAAACTCTATCTTCTTTTCTTACTTTACTTCTTCACTTTTAAAAATACTTATTACTTCTCAAAGCTTAATACTTAATATTTAAATTCTATCTTCTTTTCTTACTTTACTTCTTCACTTTTAATAGGCTAACTTTCATCTACAAGCATATCTTGACAAACCGAATACAGATTCATGTTAGTTATATTATTACTAACATTTTGGATATTCTAACTTATATTTTAGTGCTTGCTACGTAAACTTATCATTAGATATTCTTTTCCTACTTTACTTCTTCACTTTTCTAAATACTTATTACTTCTCAAAGCATACTCCTTAAACTGAAACTCTATCTTCTTTTCTTACTTTACTTCATCACTTTTAGAAATACTTATTACTTCTCAAAGCATACTCCTTAAACTGAAACTCTATCTTCTTTTCTTACTTTACTTCTTCACTTTTAAAAATACTTATTACTTCTCAAAGCTTAATACTTAATATTTAAATTCTATCTTCTTTTCTTACTTTACTTCTTCACTTTTAATAGGCTAACTTTCATCTACAAGCATATCTTGACAAACCGAATACAGATTCATGTTAGTTATATTATTACTAACATTTTGGATATTCTAACTTATATTTTAGTGCTTGCTACGTAAACTTATCATTAGATATTCTTTTCCTACTTTACTTCTTCACTTTTCTAAATACTTATTACTTCTCAAAGCATACTCCTTAAACTGAAACTCTATCTTCTTTTCTTACTTTACTTCATCACTTTTAGAAATACTTATTACTTCTCAAAGCATACTCCTTAAACTGAAACTCTATCTTCTTTTCTTACTTTACTTCTTCACTTTTAAAAATACTTATTACTTCTCAAAGCTTAATACTTAATATTTAAATTCTATCTTCTTTTCTTACTTTACTTCTTCACTTTTAATAGGCTAACTTTCATCTACAAGCATATCTTGACAAACCGAATACAGATTCATGTTAGTTATATTATTACTAACATTTTGGATATTCTAACTTATATTTTAGTGCTTGCTACGTAAACTTATCATTAGATATTCTTTTCCTACTTTACTTCTTCACTTTTCTAAATACTTATTACTTCTCAAAGCATACTCCTTAAACTGAAACTCTATCTTCTTTTCTTACTTTACTTCTTCACTTTTAGAAATACTTATTACTTCTCAAAGCTTAATACTTAATATTTAAATTCTATCTTCTTTTCTTACTTTACTTCTTCACTTTTAATAGGCTAACTTTCATCTACAAGCATATCTTGACAAACCGAATACAGATTCATGTTAGTTATATTATTACTAACATTTTGGATATTCTAACTTATATTTTAGTGCTTGCTACGTAAACTTATCATTAGATATTCTTTTCCTACTTTACTTCTTCACTTTTCTAAATACTTATTACTTCTCAAAGCATACTCCTTAAACTGAAACTCTATCTTCTTTTCTTACTTTACTTCATCACTTTTAGAAATACTTATTACTTCTCAAAGCATACTCCTTAAACTGAAACTCTATCTTCTTTTCTTACTTTACTTCTTCACTTTTAAAAATACTTATTACTTCTCAAAGCTTAATACTTAATATTTAAATTCTATCTTCTTTTCTTACTTTACTTCTTCACTTTTAATAGGCTAACTTTCATCTACAAGCATATCTTGACAAACCGAATACAGATTCATGTTAGTTATATTATTACTAACATTTTGGATATTCTAACTTATATTTTAGTGCTTGCTACGTAAACTTATCATTAGATATTCTTTTCCTACTTTACTTCTTCACTTTTCTAAATACTTATTACTTCTCAAAGCATACTCCTTAAACTGAAACTCTATCTTCTTTTCTTACTTTACTTCTTCACTTTTAGAAATACTTATTACTTCTCAAAGCTTAATACTTAATATTTAAATTCTATCTTCTTTTCTTACTTTACTTCTTCACTTTTAATAGGCTAACTTTCATCTACAAGCATATCTTGACAAACCGAATACAGATTCATGTTAGTTATATTATTACTAACATTTTGGATATTCTAACTTATATTTTAGTGCTTGCTACGTAAACTTATCATTAGATATTCTTTTCCTACTTTACTTCTTCACTTTTCTAAATACTTATTACTTCTCAAAGCATACTCCTTAAACTGAAACTCTATCTTCTTTTCTTACTTTACTTCATCACTTTTAGAAATACTTATTACTTCTCAAAGCATACTCCTTAAACTGAAACTCTATCTTCTTTTCTTACTTTACTTCTTCACTTTTAAAAATACTTATTACTTCTCAAAGCTTAATACTTAATATTTAAATTCTATCTTCTTTTCTTACTTTACTTCTTCACTTTTAATAGGCTAACTTTCATCTACAAGCATATCTTGACAAACCGAATACAGATTCATGTTAGTTATATTATTACTAACATTTTGGATATTCTAACTTATATTTTAGTGCTTGCTACGTAAACTTATCATTAGATATTCTTTTCCTACTTTACTTCTTCACTTTTCTAAATACTTATTACTTCTCAAAGCATACTCCTTAAACTGAAACTCTATCTTCTTTTCTTACTTTACTTCATCACTTTTAGAAATACTTATTACTTCTCAAAGCATACTCCTTAAACTGAAACTCTATCTTCTTTTCTTACTTTACTTCTTCACTTTTAAAAATACTTATTACTTCTCAAAGCTTAATACTTAATATTTAAATTCTATCTTCTTTTCTTACTTTACTTCTTCACTTTTAATAGGCTAACTTTCATCTACAAGCATATCTTGACAAACCGAATACAGATTCATGTTAGTTATATTATTACTAACATTTTGGATATTCTAACTTATATTTTAGTGCTTGCTACGTAAACTTATCATTAGATATTCTTTTCCTACTTTACTTCTTCACTTTTCTAAATACTTATTACTTCTCAAAGCATACTCCTTAAACTGAAACTCTATCTTCTTTTCTTACTTTACTTCTTCACTTTTAAAAATACTTATTACTTCTCAAAGCTTAATACTTAATATTTAAATTCTATCTTCTTTTCTTACTTTACTTCTTCACTTTTAATAGGCTAACTTTCATCTACAAGCATATCTTGACAAACCGAATACAGATTCATGTTAGTTATATTATTACTAACATTTTGGATATTCTAACTTATATTTTAGTGCTTGCTACGTAAACTTATCATTAGATATTCTTTTCCTACTTTACTTCTTCACTTTTCTAAATACTTATTACTTCTCAAAGCATACTCCTTAAACTGAAACTCTATCTTCTTTTCTTACTTTACTTCATCACTTTTAGAAATACTTATTACTTCTCAAAGCATACTCCTTAAACTGAAACTCTATCTTCTTTTCTTACTTTACTTCTTCACTTTTAAAAATACTTATTACTTCTCAAAGCTTAATACTTAATATTTAAATTCTATCTTCTTTTCTTACTTTACTTCTTCACTTTTAATAGGCTAACTTTCATCTACAAGCATATCTTGACAAACCGAATACAGATTCATGTTAGTTATATTATTACTAACATTTTGGATATTCTAACTTATATTTTAGTGCTTGCTACGTAAACTTATCATTAGATATTCTTTTCCTACTTTACTTCTTCACTTTTCTAAATACTTATTACTTCTCAAAGCATACTCCTTAAACTGAAACTCTATCTTCTTTTCTTACTTTACTTCATCACTTTTAGAAATACTTATTACTTCTCAAAGCATACTCCTTAAACTGAAACTCTATCTTCTTTTCTTACTTTACTTCTTCACTTTTAAAAATACTTATTACTTCTCAAAGCTTAATACTTAATATTTAAATTCTATCTTCTTTTCTTACTTTACTTCTTCACTTTTAATAGGCTAACTTTCATCTACAAGCATATCTTGACAAACCGAATACAGATTCATGTTAGTTATATTATTACTAACATTTTGGATATTCTAACTTATATTTTAGTGCTTGCTACGTAAACTTATCATTAGATATTCTTTTCCTACTTTACTTCTTCACTTTTCTAAATACTTATTACTTCTCAAAGCATACTCCTTAAACTGAAACTCTATCTTCTTTTCTTACTTTACTTCTTCACTTTTAAAAATACTTATTACTTCTCAAAGCTTAATACTTAATATTTAAATTCTATCTTCTTTTCTTACTTTACTTCTTCACTTTTAATAGGCTAACTTTCATCTACAAGCATATCTTGACAAACCGAATACAGATTCATGTTAGTTATATTATTACTAACATTTTGGATATTCTAACTTATATTTTAGTGCTTGCTACGTAAACTTATCATTAGATATTCTTTTCCTACTTTACTTCTTCACTTTTCTAAATACTTATTACTTCTCAAAGCATACTCCTTAAACTGAAACTCTATCTTCTTTTCTTACTTTACTTCATCACTTTTAGAAATACTTATTACTTCTCAAAGCATACTCCTTAAACTGAAACTCTATCTTCTTTTCTTACTTTACTTCTTCACTTTTAAAAATACTTATTACTTCTCAAAGCTTAATACTTAATATTTAAATTCTATCTTCTTTTCTTACTTTACTTCTTCACTTTTAATAGGCTAACTTTCATCTACAAGCATATCTTGACAAACCGAATACAGATTCATGTTAGTTATATTATTACTAACATTTTGGATATTCTAACTTATATTTTAGTGCTTGCTACGTAAACTTATCATTAGATATTCTTTTCCTACTTTACTTCTTCACTTTTCTAAATACTTATTACTTCTCAAAGCATACTCCTTAAACTGAAACTCTATCTTCTTTTCTTACTTTACTTCATCACTTTTAGAAATACTTATTACTTCTCAAAGCATACTCCTTAAACTGAAACTCTATCTTCTTTTCTTACTTTACTTCTTCACTTTTAAAAATACTTATTACTTCTCAAAGCTTAATACTTAATATTTAAATTCTATCTTCTTTTCTTACTTTACTTCTTCACTTTTAATAGGCTAACTTTCATCTACAAGCATATCTTGACAAACCGAATACAGATTCATGTTAGTTATATTATTACTAACATTTTGGATATTCTAACTTATATTTTAGTGCTTGCTACGTAAACTTATCATTAGATATTCTTTTCCTACTTTACTTCTTCACTTTTCTAAATACTTATTACTTCTCAAAGCATACTCCTTAAACTGAAACTCTATCTTCTTTTCTTACTTTACTTCATCACTTTTAGAAATACTTATTACTTCTCAAAGCATACTCCTTAAACTGAAACTCTATCTTCTTTTCTTACTTTACTTCTTCACTTTTAAAAATACTTATTACTTCTCAAAGCTTAATACTTAATATTTAAATTCTATCTTCTTTTCTTACTTTACTTCTTCACTTTTAATAGGCTAACTTTCATCTACAAGCATATCTTGACAAACCGAATACAGATTCATGTTAGTTATATTATTACTAACATTTTGGATATTCTAACTTATATTTTAGTGCTTGCTACGTAAACTTATCATTAGATATTCTTTTCCTACTTTACTTCTTCACTTTTCTAAATACTTATTACTTCTCAAAGCATACTCCTTAAACTGAAACTCTATCTTCTTTTCTTACTTTACTTCTTCACTTTTAAAAATACTTATTACTTCTCAAAGCTTAATACTTAATATTTAAATTCTATCTTCTTTTCTTACTTTACTTCTTCACTTTTAATAGGCTAACTTTCATCTACAAGCATATCTTGACAAACCGAATACAGATTCATGTTAGTTATATTATTACTAACATTTTGGATATTCTAACTTATATTTTAGTGCTTGCTACGTAAACTTATCATTAGATATTCTTTTCCTACTTTACTTCTTCACTTTTCTAAATACTTATTACTTCTCAAAGCATACTCCTTAAACTGAAACTCTATCTTCTTTTCTTACTTTACTTCATCACTTTTAGAAATACTTATTACTTCTCAAAGCATACTCCTTAAACTGAAACTCTATCTTCTTTTCTTACTTTACTTCTTCACTTTTAAAAATACTTATTACTTCTCAAAGCTTAATACTTAATATTTAAATTCTATCTTCTTTTCTTACTTTACTTCTTCACTTTTAATAGGCTAACTTTCATCTACAAGCATATCTTGACAAACCGAATACAGATTCATGTTAGTTATATTATTACTAACATTTTGGATATTCTAACTTATATTTTAGTGCTTGCTACGTAAACTTATCATTAGATATTCTTTTCCTACTTTACTTCTTCACTTTTCTAAATACTTATTACTTCTCAAAGCATACTCCTTAAACTGAAACTCTATCTTCTTTTCTTACTTTACTTCATCACTTTTAGAAATACTTATTACTTCTCAAAGCATACTCCTTAAACTGAAACTCTATCTTCTTTTCTTACTTTACTTCTTCACTTTTAAAAATACTTATTACTTCTCAAAGCTTAATACTTAATATTTAAATTCTATCTTCTTTTCTTACTTTACTTCTTCACTTTTAATAGGCTAACTTTCATCTACAAGCATATCTTGACAAACCGAATACAGATTCATGTTAGTTATATTATTACTAACATTTTGGATATTCTAACTTATATTTTAGTGCTTGCTACGTAAACTTATCATTAGATATTCTTTTCCTACTTTACTTCTTCACTTTTCTAAATACTTATTACTTCTCAAAGCATACTCCTTAAACTGAAACTCTATCTTCTTTTCTTACTTTACTTCATCACTTTTAGAAATACTTATTACTTCTCAAAGCATACTCCTTAAACTGAAACTCTATCTTCTTTTCTTACTTTACTTCTTCACTTTTAAAAATACTTATTACTTCTCAAAGCTTAATACTTAATATTTAAATTCTATCTTCTTTTCTTACTTTACTTCTTCACTTTTAATAGGCTAACTTTCATCTACAAGCATATCTTGACAAACCGAATACAGATTCATGTTAGTTATATTATTACTAACATTTTGGATATTCTAACTTATATTTTAGTGCTTGCTACGTAAACTTATCATTAGATATTCTTTTCCTACTTTACTTCTTCACTTTTCTAAATACTTATTACTTCTCAAAGCATACTCCTTAAACTGAAACTCTATCTTCTTTTCTTACTTTACTTCTTCACTTTTAGAAATACTTATTACTTCTCAAAGCTTAATACTTAATATTTAAATTCTATCTTCTTTTCTTACTTTACTTCTTCACTTTTAATAGGCTAACTTTCATCTACAAGCATATCTTGACAAACCGAATACAGATTCATGTTAGTTATATTATTACTAACATTTTGGATATTCTAACTTATATTTTAGTGCTTGCTACGTAAACTTATCATTAGATATTCTTTTCCTACTTTACTTCTTCACTTTTCTAAATACTTATTACTTCTCAAAGCATACTCCTTAAACTGAAACTCTATCTTCTTTTCTTACTTTACTTCATCACTTTTAGAAATACTTATTACTTCTCAAAGCATACTCCTTAAACTGAAACTCTATCTTCTTTTCTTACTTTACTTCTTCACTTTTAAAAATACTTATTACTTCTCAAAGCTTAATACTTAATATTTAAATTCTATCTTCTTTTCTTACTTTACTTCTTCACTTTTAATAGGCTAACTTTCATCTACAAGCATATCTTGACAAACCGAATACAGATTCATGTTAGTTATATTATTACTAACATTTTGGATATTCTAACTTATATTTTAGTGCTTGCTACGTAAACTTATCATTAGATATTCTTTTCCTACTTTACTTCTTCACTTTTCTAAATACTTATTACTTCTCAAAGCATACTCCTTAAACTGAAACTCTATCTTCTTTTCTTACTTTACTTCTTCACTTTTAGAAATACTTATTACTTCTCAAAGCTTAATACTTAATATTTAAATTCTATCTTCTTTTCTTACTTTACTTCTTCACTTTTAATAGGCTAACTTTCATCTACAAGCATATCTTGACAAACCGAATACAGATTCATGTTAGTTATATTATTACTAACATTTTGGATATTCTAACTTATATTTTAGTGCTTGCTACGTAAACTTATCATTAGATATTCTTTTCCTACTTTACTTCTTCACTTTTCTAAATACTTATTACTTCTCAAAGCATACTCCTTAAACTGAAACTCTATCTTCTTTTCTTACTTTACTTCATCACTTTTAGAAATACTTATTACTTCTCAAAGCATACTCCTTAAACTGAAACTCTATCTTCTTTTCTTACTTTACTTCTTCACTTTTAAAAATACTTATTACTTCTCAAAGCTTAATACTTAATATTTAAATTCTATCTTCTTTTCTTACTTTACTTCTTCACTTTTAATAGGCTAACTTTCATCTACAAGCATATCTTGACAAACCGAATACAGATTCATGTTAGTTATATTATTACTAACATTTTGGATATTCTAACTTATATTTTAGTGCTTGCTACGTAAACTTATCATTAGATATTCTTTTCCTACTTTACTTCTTCACTTTTCTAAATACTTATTACTTCTCAAAGCATACTCCTTAAACTGAAACTCTATCTTCTTTTCTTACTTTACTTCATCACTTTTAGAAATACTTATTACTTCTCAAAGCATACTCCTTAAACTGAAACTCTATCTTCTTTTCTTACTTTACTTCTTCACTTTTAAAAATACTTATTACTTCTCAAAGCTTAATACTTAATATTTAAATTCTATCTTCTTTTCTTACTTTACTTCTTCACTTTTAATAGGCTAACTTTCATCTACAAGCATATCTTGACAAACCGAATACAGATTCATGTTAGTTATATTATTACTAACATTTTGGATATTCTAACTTATATTTTAGTGCTTGCTACGTAAACTTATCATTAGATATTCTTTTCCTACTTTACTTCTTCACTTTTCTAAATACTTATTACTTCTCAAAGCATACTCCTTAAACTGAAACTCTATCTTCTTTTCTTACTTTACTTCTTCACTTTTAGAAATACTTATTACTTCTCAAAGCTTAATACTTAATATTTAAATTCTATCTTCTTTTCTTACTTTACTTCTTCACTTTTAATAGGCTAACTTTCATCTACAAGCATATCTTGACAAACCGAATACAGATTCATGTTAGTTATATTATTACTAACATTTTGGATATTCTAACTTATATTTTAGTGCTTGCTACGTAAACTTATCATTAGATATTCTTTTCCTACTTTACTTCTTCACTTTTCTAAATACTTATTACTTCTCAAAGCATACTCCTTAAACTGAAACTCTATCTTCTTTTCTTACTTTACTTCATCACTTTTAGAAATACTTATTACTTCTCAAAGCATACTCCTTAAACTGAAACTCTATCTTCTTTTCTTACTTTACTTCTTCACTTTTAAAAATACTTATTACTTCTCAAAGCTTAATACTTAATATTTAAATTCTATCTTCTTTTCTTACTTTACTTCTTCACTTTTAATAGGCTAACTTTCATCTACAAGCATATCTTGACAAACCGAATACAGATTCATGTTAGTTATATTATTACTAACATTTTGGATATTCTAACTTATATTTTAGTGCTTGCTACGTAAACTTATCATTAGATATTCTTTTCCTACTTTACTTCTTCACTTTTCTAAATACTTATTACTTCTCAAAGCATACTCCTTAAACTGAAACTCTATCTTCTTTTCTTACTTTACTTCATCACTTTTAGAAATACTTATTACTTCTCAAAGCATACTCCTTAAACTGAAACTCTATCTTCTTTTCTTACTTTACTTCTTCACTTTTAAAAATACTTATTACTTCTCAAAGCTTAATACTTAATATTTAAATTCTATCTTCTTTTCTTACTTTACTTCTTCACTTTTAATAGGCTAACTTTCATCTACAAGCATATCTTGACAAACCGAATACAGATTCATGTTAGTTATATTATTACTAACATTTTGGATATTCTAACTTATATTTTAGTGCTTGCTACGTAAACTTATCATTAGATATTCTTTTCCTACTTTACTTCTTCACTTTTCTAAATACTTATTACTTCTCAAAGCATACTCCTTAAACTGAAACTCTATCTTCTTTTCTTACTTTACTTCATCACTTTTAGAAATACTTATTACTTCTCAAAGCATACTCCTTAAACTGAAACTCTATCTTCTTTTCTTACTTTACTTCTTCACTTTTAAAAATACTTATTACTTCTCAAAGCTTAATACTTAATATTTAAATTCTATCTTCTTTTCTTACTTTACTTCTTCACTTTTAATAGGCTAACTTTCATCTACAAGCATATCTTGACAAACCGAATACAGATTCATGTTAGTTATATTATTACTAACATTTTGGATATTCTAACTTATATTTTAGTGCTTGCTACGTAAACTTATCATTAGATATTCTTTTCCTACTTTACTTCTTCACTTTTCTAAATACTTATTACTTCTCAAAGCATACTCCTTAAACTGAAACTCTATCTTCTTTTCTTACTTTACTTCATCACTTTTAGAAATACTTATTACTTCTCAAAGCATACTCCTTAAACTGAAACTCTATCTTCTTTTCTTACTTTACTTCTTCACTTTTAAAAATACTTATTACTTCTCAAAGCTTAATACTTAATATTTAAATTCTATCTTCTTTTCTTACTTTACTTCTTCACTTTTAATAGGCTAACTTTCATCTACAAGCATATCTTGACAAACCGAATACAGATTCATGTTAGTTATATTATTACTAACATTTTGGATATTCTAACTTATATTTTAGTGCTTGCTACGTAAACTTATCATTAGATATTCTTTTCCTACTTTACTTCTTCACTTTTCTAAATACTTATTACTTCTCAAAGCATACTCCTTAAACTGAAACTCTATCTTCTTTTCTTACTTTACTTCATCACTTTTAGAAATACTTATTACTTCTCAAAGCATACTCCTTAAACTGAAACTCTATCTTCTTTTCTTACTTTACTTCTTCACTTTTAAAAATACTTATTACTTCTCAAAGCTTAATACTTAATATTTAAATTCTATCTTCTTTTCTTACTTTACTTCTTCACTTTTAATAGGCTAACTTTCATCTACAAGCATATCTTGACAAACCGAATACAGATTCATGTTAGTTATATTATTACTAACATTTTGGATATTCTAACTTATATTTTAGTGCTTGCTACGTAAACTTATCATTAGATATTCTTTTCCTACTTTACTTCTTCACTTTTCTAAATACTTATTACTTCTCAAAGCATACTCCTTAAACTGAAACTCTATCTTCTTTTCTTACTTTACTTCATCACTTTTAGAAATACTTATTACTTCTCAAAGCATACTCCTTAAACTGAAACTCTATCTTCTTTTCTTACTTTACTTCTTCACTTTTAAAAATACTTATTACTTCTCAAAGCTTAATACTTAATATTTAAATTCTATCTTCTTTTCTTACTTTACTTCTTCACTTTTAATAGGCTAACTTTCATCTACAAGCATATCTTGACAAACCGAATACAGATTCATGTTAGTTATATTATTACTAACATTTTGGATATTCTAACTTATATTTTAGTGCTTGCTACGTAAACTTATCATTAGATATTCTTTTCCTACTTTACTTCTTCACTTTTCTAAATACTTATTACTTCTCAAAGCATACTCCTTAAACTGAAACTCTATCTTCTTTTCTTACTTTACTTCATCACTTTTAGAAATACTTATTACTTCTCAAAGCATACTCCTTAAACTGAAACTCTATCTTCTTTTCTTACTTTACTTCTTCACTTTTAAAAATACTTATTACTTCTCAAAGCTTAATACTTAATATTTAAATTCTATCTTCTTTTCTTACTTTACTTCTTCACTTTTAATAGGCTAACTTTCATCTACAAGCATATCTTGACAAACCGAATACAGATTCATGTTAGTTATATTATTACTAACATTTTGGATATTCTAACTTATATTTTAGTGCTTGCTACGTAAACTTATCATTAGATATTCTTTTCCTACTTTACTTCTTCACTTTTCTAAATACTTATTACTTCTCAAAGCATACTCCTTAAACTGAAACTCTATCTTCTTTTCTTACTTTACTTCATCACTTTTAGAAATACTTATTACTTCTCAAAGCATACTCCTTAAACTGAAACTCTATCTTCTTTTCTTACTTTACTTCTTCACTTTTAAAAATACTTATTACTTCTCAAAGCTTAATACTTAATATTTAAATTCTATCTTCTTTTCTTACTTTACTTCTTCACTTTTAATAGGCTAACTTTCATCTACAAGCATATCTTGACAAACCGAATACAGATTCATGTTAGTTATATTATTACTAACATTTTGGATATTCTAACTTATATTTTAGTGCTTGCTACGTAAACTTATCATTAGATATTCTTTTCCTACTTTACTTCTTCACTTTTCTAAATACTTATTACTTCTCAAAGCATACTCCTTAAACTGAAACTCTATCTTCTTTTCTTACTTTACTTCATCACTTTTAGAAATACTTATTACTTCTCAAAGCATACTCCTTAAACTGAAACTCTATCTTCTTTTCTTACTTTACTTCTTCACTTTTAAAAATACTTATTACTTCTCAAAGCTTAATACTTAATATTTAAATTCTATCTTCTTTTCTTACTTTACTTCTTCACTTTTAATAGGCTAACTTTCATCTACAAGCATATCTTGACAAACCGAATACAGATTCATGTTAGTTATATTATTACTAACATTTTGGATATTCTAACTTATATTTTAGTGCTTGCTACGTAAACTTATCATTAGATATTCTTTTCCTACTTTACTTCTTCACTTTTCTAAATACTTATTACTTCTCAAAGCATACTCCTTAAACTGAAACTCTATCTTCTTTTCTTACTTTACTTCATCACTTTTAGAAATACTTATTACTTCTCAAAGCATACTCCTTAAACTGAAACTCTATCTTCTTTTCTTACTTTACTTCTTCACTTTTAAAAATACTTATTACTTCTCAAAGCTTAATACTTAATATTTAAATTCTATCTTCTTTTCTTACTTTACTTCTTCACTTTTAATAGGCTAACTTTCATCTACAAGCATATCTTGACAAACCGAATACAGATTCATGTTAGTTATATTATTACTAACATTTTGGATATTCTAACTTATATTTTAGTGCTTGCTACGTAAACTTATCATTAGATATTCTTTTCCTACTTTACTTCTTCACTTTTCTAAATACTTATTACTTCTCAAAGCATACTCCTTAAACTGAAACTCTATCTTCTTTTCTTACTTTACTTCATCACTTTTAGAAATACTTATTACTTCTCAAAGCATACTCCTTAAACTGAAACTCTATCTTCTTTTCTTACTTTACTTCTTCACTTTTAAAAATACTTATTACTTCTCAAAGCTTAATACTTAATATTTAAATTCTATCTTCTTTTCTTACTTTACTTCTTCACTTTTAATAGGCTAACTTTCATCTACAAGCATATCTTGACAAACCGAATACAGATTCATGTTAGTTATATTATTACTAACATTTTGGATATTCTAACTTATATTTTAGTGCTTGCTACGTAAACTTATCATTAGATATTCTTTTCCTACTTTACTTCTTCACTTTTCTAAATACTTATTACTTCTCAAAGCATACTCCTTAAACTGAAACTCTATCTTCTTTTCTTACTTTACTTCATCACTTTTAGAAATACTTATTACTTCTCAAAGCATACTCCTTAAACTGAAACTCTATCTTCTTTTCTTACTTTACTTCTTCACTTTTAAAAATACTTATTACTTCTCAAAGCTTAATACTTAATATTTAAATTCTATCTTCTTTTCTTACTTTACTTCTTCACTTTTAATAGGCTAACTTTCATCTACAAGCATATCTTGACAAACCGAATACAGATTCATGTTAGTTATATTATTACTAACATTTTGGATATTCTAACTTATATTTTAGTGCTTGCTACGTAAACTTATCATTAGATATTCTTTTCCTACTTTACTTCTTCACTTTTCTAAATACTTATTACTTCTCAAAGCATACTCCTTAAACTGAAACTCTATCTTCTTTTCTTACTTTACTTCATCACTTTTAGAAATACTTATTACTTCTCAAAGCATACTCCTTAAACTGAAACTCTATCTTCTTTTCTTACTTTACTTCTTCACTTTTAAAAATACTTATTACTTCTCAAAGCTTAATACTTAATATTTAAATTCTATCTTCTTTTCTTACTTTACTTCTTCACTTTTAATAGGCTAACTTTCATCTACAAGCATATCTTGACAAACCGAATACAGATTCATGTTAGTTATATTATTACTAACATTTTGGATATTCTAACTTATATTTTAGTGCTTGCTACGTAAACTTATCATTAGATATTCTTTTCCTACTTTACTTCTTCACTTTTCTAAATACTTATTACTTCTCAAAGCATACTCCTTAAACTGAAACTCTATCTTCTTTTCTTACTTTACTTCATCACTTTTAGAAATACTTATTACTTCTCAAAGCATACTCCTTAAACTGAAACTCTATCTTCTTTTCTTACTTTACTTCTTCACTTTTAAAAATACTTATTACTTCTCAAAGCTTAATACTTAATATTTAAATTCTATCTTCTTTTCTTACTTTACTTCTTCACTTTTAATAGGCTAACTTTCATCTACAAGCATATCTTGACAAACCGAATACAGATTCATGTTAGTTATATTATTACTAACATTTTGGATATTCTAACTTATATTTTAGTGCTTGCTACGTAAACTTATCATTAGATATTCTTTTCCTACTTTACTTCTTCACTTTTCTAAATACTTATTACTTCTCAAAGCATACTCCTTAAACTGAAACTCTATCTTCTTTTCTTACTTTACTTCATCACTTTTAGAAATACTTATTACTTCTCAAAGCATACTCCTTAAACTGAAACTCTATCTTCTTTCTTACTTTACTTCTTCACTTTTAAAAATACTTATTACTTCTCAAAGCTTAATACTTAATATTTAAATTCTATCTTCTTTTCTTACTTTACTTCTTCACTTTTAATAGGCTAACTTTCATCTACAAGCATATCTTGACAAACCGAATACAGATTCATGTTAGTTATATTATTACTAACATTTTGGATATTCTAACTTATATTTTAGTGCTTGCTACGTAAACTTATCATTAGATATTCTTTTCCTACTTTACTTCTTCACTTTTCTAAATACTTATTACTTCTCAAAGCATACTCCTTAAACTGAAACTCTATCTTCTTTTCTTACTTTACTTCATCACTTTTAGAAATACTTATTACTTCTCAAAGCATACTCCTTAAACTGAAACTCTATCTTCTTTTCTTACTTTACTTCTTCACTTTTAAAAATACTTATTACTTCTCAAAGCTTAATACTTAATATTTAAATTCTATCTTCTTTTCTTACTTTACTTCTTCACTTTTAATAGGCTAACTTTCATCTACAAGCATATCTTGACAAACCGAATACAGATTCATGTTAGTTATATTATTACTAACATTTTGGATATTCTAACTTATATTTTAGTGCTTGCTACGTAAACTTATCATTAGATATTCTTTTCCTACTTTACTTCTTCACTTTTCTAAATACTTATTACTTCTCAAAGCATACTCCTTAAACTGAAACTCTATCTTCTTTTCTTACTTTACTTCATCACTTTTAGAAATACTTATTACTTCTCAAAGCATACTCCTTAAACTGAAACTCTATCTTCTTTTCTTACTTTACTTCTTCACTTTTAAAAATACTTATTACTTCTCAAAGCTTAATACTTAATATTTAAATTCTATCTTCTTTTCTTACTTTACTTCTTCACTTTTAATAGGCTAACTTTCATCTACAAGCATATCTTGACAAACCGAATACAGATTCATGTTAGTTATATTATTACTAACATTTTGGTCATTCTAACTTATATTTTAGTGCTTGCTACGTAAACTTATCATTAGATATTCTTTCCTACTTTACTTCTTCACTTTTCTAAATACTTATTACTTCTCAAAGTTAATACTTAAAACTGAAATTCTATCTTCTTTTCTTACTTTACTTCTTCACTTTTCTAAATACTTATTACTTCTCAAAACATACTCCTTAAAACTGAAATTCTATCTTCTTTTCTTACTTTACTTCTTCACTTTTCTAAATACTTATTACTTCTCAAAGCTTAATACTTAATATTTAAATTCTATCTTCTTTTCTTACTTTACTTCTTCACTTTTAATAGGCTAACTTTCATCTACAAGCATATCTTGACAAACCGAATACAGATTCATGTTAGTTATATTATTACTAACATTTTGGATATTCTAACTTATATTTTAGTGCTTGCTACGTAAACTTATCATTAGATATTCTTTTCCTACTTTACTTCTTCACTTTTCTAAATACTTATTACTTCTCAAAGCATACTCCTTAAACTGAAACTCTATCTTCTTTTCTTACTTTACTTCATCACTTTTAGAAATACTTATTACTTCTCAAAGCATACTCCTTAAACTGAAACTCTATCTTCTTTTCTTACTTTACTTCTTCACTTTTAAAAATACTTATTACTTCTCAAAGCTTAATACTTAATATTTAAATTCTATCTTCTTTTCTTACTTTACTTCTTCACTTTTAATAGGCTAACTTTCATCTACAAGCATATCTTGACAAACCGAATACAGATTCATGTTAGTTATATTATTACTAACATTTTGGATATTCTAACTTATATTTTAGTGCTTGCTACGTAAACTTATCATTAGATATTCTTTTCCTACTTTACTTCTTCACTTTTCTAAATACTTATTACTTCTCAAAGCATACTCCTTAAACTGAAACTCTATCTTCTTTTCTTACTTTACTTCATCACTTTTAGAAATAC
>CAMPDV010003031.1:0-50267 GCA_946699065.1 Loxodes magnus | reverse complement strand
CTGATTGCAAGACTCTTTTTCTTACTTTTCTCTTCACTTTTCATGCAAATATTATCAAAAATATCTCTTCTAGTATAAACTTTACATAACTGATTGCAAGACTCTTTTTCTTACTTTTCTTCTTCACTTTTCATGCAAATATTATCAAAAATATCTCTTCTAGTATAACTTTACATAACTGATTGCAAGACTCTTTTTCTTACTTTTCTTCTTCACTTTTCATGCAAATATTATCAAAAATATCTCTTCTAGTATAACTTTACATAACTGATTGCAAGACTCTTTTTCTTACTTTTCTTCTTCACTTTTCATGCAAATATTATCAAAAATATCTCTTCTAGTATAACTTTACATAACTGATTGCAAGACTCTTTTTCTTACTTTTCTTCTTCACTTTTTCATGCAAATATAATCAAAAATATCTCTTCTAGTATAACTTTACATAACTGATTGCAAGACTCTTTTTCTTACTTTTCTTCTTCACTTTTCATGCAAATATTATCAAAAATATCTCTTCTAGTATAACTTTACATAACTGATTGCAAGACTCTTTTTCTTACTTTTCTTCTTCACTTTTCTTAGAAATCTTATCTATTTAAAACTTCAAATGACTTATATACTTAAGTTAAACTGATTTTCAGACTCTTTTTCTTACTTTTCTTCTTCACTTTTCATGCAAATATTATCAAAAATATCTCTTCTAGTATAACTTTACATAACTGATTGAAAGATTCTTTTTCTTACTTTTCTTCTTCACGTTTCTTAGAAATCTTATCTATTTAAAACTTCAAATGACTTATATACTTTAGTTAAACTGATTTTCAGACTCTTTTTCTTACTTTTCTTCTTCACTTTTCATGCAAATATAATCAAAAATATCTCTTCTAGTATAACTTTACATAACTGATTGCAAGACTCTTTTTCTTAATTTTCTTCTTCACTTTTCATGCAAATATTATCAAAAATATCTCTTCTAGTATAACTTTACATAACTGATTGCAAGACTCTTTTTCTTAATTTTCTTCTTCACTTTTCATGCAAATATTATCAAAAATATCTCTTCTAGTATAACTTTACATAACTGATTGCAAGACTCTTTTTCTTACTTTTCTTCTTCACTTTTCATGCAAATATTATCAAAAATATCTCTTCTAGTATAACTTTACATAACTGATTGCAAGACTCTTTTTCTTACTGTTTCTTCTTCACTTTTCATGCAAATATTATCAAAAATATCTCTTCTAGTATAACTTTACATAACTGATTGCAAGACTCTTTTTCTTAATTTTCTTCTTCACTTTTCATGCAAATATTATCAAAAATATCTCTTCTAGTATAACTTTACATAACTGATTGCAAGACTCTTTTTCTTACTTTTCTTCTTCACTTTTCATGCAAATATTATCAAAAATATCTCTTCTAGTATAACTTTACATAACTGATTGCAAGACTCTTTTTCTTACTTTTCTTCTTCACTTTTCATGCAAATATTAATCAAAAATATCTCTTCTAGTATAACTTTACATAACTGATTGCAAGACTCTTTTTCTTACTTTTCTTCTTCACTTTTCATGCAAATATTATCAAAAATATCTCTTCTAGTATAACTTTACATAACTGATTGCAAGACTCTTTTTCTTACTTTTCTTCTTCACTTTTCATGCAAATATAATCAAAAATATCTCTTCTAGTATAACTTTACATAACTGATTGCAAGACTCTTTTTCTTACTTTTCTTCTTCACTTTTCATGCAAATATAATCAAAAATATCTCTTCTAGTATAACTTTACATAACTGATTGCAAGACTCTTTTTCTTAATTTTCTTCTTCACTTTTCATGCAAATATTATCAAAAATATCTCTTCTAGTATAACTTTACATAACTGATTGCAAGACTCTTTTTCTTAATTTTCTTCTTCACTTTTCATGCAAATATTATCAAAAATATCTCTTCTAGTATAACTTTACATAACTGATTGCAAGACTCTTTTTCTTACTTTTCTTCTTCACTTTTCATGCAAATATTATCAAAAATATCTCTTCTAGGTATAACTTTACATAACTGATTGCAAGACTCTTTTTCTTACTTTTCTTCTTCACTTTTCATGCAAATATTATCAAAAATATCTCTTCTAGTATAACTTTACATAACTGATTGCAAGACTCTTTTTCTTACTTTTCTTCTTCACTTTTCATGCAAATATTATCAAAAATATCTCTTCTAGTATAACTTTACATAACTGATTGCAAGACTCTTTTTCTTACTTTTCTTCTTCACTTTTCATGCAAATATTATCAAAAATATCTCTTCTAGTATAACTTTACATAACTGATTGCAAGACTCTTTTTCTTACTTTTCTTCTTCACTTTTCATGCAAATATAATCAAAAATATCTCTTCTAGTATAACTTTACATAACTGATTGCAAGACTCTTATTCTTACTTTTTCTTCTTCACTTTTCATGCAAATATAATCAAAAATATCTCTTCTAGTATAACTTTACATAACTGATTGCAAGACTCTTTTTCTTACTTTTCTTCTTCACTTTTCATGCAAATATTATCAAAAATATCTCTTCTAGTATAACTTTACATAACTGATTGCAAGACTCTTTTTCTTACTTTTCTTCTTCACTTTTCATGCAAATATAATCAAAAATATCTCTTCTAGTATAACTTTACATAACTGATTGCAAGACTCTTTTTCTTACTTTTCTTCTTCACTTTTCATGCAAATATAATCAAAAATATCTCTTCTAGTATAACTTTACATAACTGATTGCAAGACTCTTTTTTCTTACTTTTCTTCTTCACTTTTCATGCAAATATTATCAAAAATATCTCTTCTAGTATAACTTTACATAACTGATTGCAAGACTCTTTTTCTTACTTTTCTTCTTCACTTTTCATGCAAATATAATCAAAAATATCTCTTCTAGTATAACTTTACATAACTGATTGCAAGACTCTTTTTCTTACTTTTTCTTCTTCACTTTTCATGCAAATATAATCAAAAATATCTCTTCTAGTATAACTTTACATAACTGATTGCAAGACTCTTTTTCTTACTTTTCTTCTTCACTTTTCATGCAAATATTATCAAAAATATCTCTTCTAGTATAACTTTACATAACTGATTGCAAGACTCTTTTTCTTACTTTTCTTCTTCACTTTTCATGCAAATATAATCAAAAATATCTCTTCTAGTATAACTTTACATAACTGATTGCAAGACTCTTTTTCTTACTTTTCTTCTTCACTTTTCATGCAAATATTATCAAAAATATCTCTTCTAGTATAACTTTACATAACTGATTGCAAGACTCTTTTTCTTACTTTTCTTCTTCACTTTCATGCAAATATTATCAAAAATATCTCTTCTAGTATAACTTTACATAACTGATTGCAAGACTCTTTTTCTTACTTTTCTTCTTCACTTTTCATGCAAATATTATCAAAAATATCTCTTCTAGTATAACTTTACATAACTGATTGCAAGACTCTTTTTCTTACTTTTCTTCTTCACTTTTCATGCAAATATTATCAAAAATATCTCTTCTAGTATAACTTTACATAACTGATTGCAAGACTCTTTTTCTTACTTTTCTTCTTCACTTTTCATGCAAATATAATCAAAAATATCTCTTCTAGTATAACTTTACATAACTGATTGCAAGACTCTTTTTCTTACTTTTCTTCTTCACTTTTCATGCAAATATAATCAAAAATATCTCTTCTAGTATAGCTTTACATAACTGATTGCAAGACTCTTTTTCTTACTTTTCTTCTTCACTTTTCATGCAAATATAATCAAAAATATCTCTTCTAGTATAACTTTACATAACTGATTGCAAGACTCTTTTTCTTACTTTTCTTCTTCACTTTTCATGCAAATATAATCAAAAATATCTCTTCTAGTATAGCTTTACATAACTGATTGCAAGACTCTTTTTCTTACTTTTCTTCTTCACTTTTCATGCAAATATAATCAAAAATATCTCTTCTAGTATAACTTTACATAACTGATTGCAAGACTCTTTTTCTTACTTTTTCTTCTTCACTTTTCATGCAAATATTATCAAAAATATCTCTCTAGTATAACTTTACATAACTGATTGCAAGACTCTTTTTCTTACTTTTCTTCTTCACTTTTCATGCAAATATTATCAAAAATATCTCTTCTAGTATAACTTTACATAACTGATTGCAAGACTCTTTTTCTTACTTTTCTTCTTCACTTTTCATGCAAATATTATCAAAAATATCTCTTCTAGTATAACTTTACATAACTGATTGCAAGACTCTTTTTCTTACTTTTCTTCTTCACTTTTCATGCAAATATTATCAAAAATATCTCTTCTAGTATAACTTTACATAACTGATTGCAAGACTCTTTTTCTTACTTTTCTTCTTCACTTTTCATGCAAATATAATCAAAAATATCTCTTCTAGTATAACTTTACATAACTGATTGCAAGACTCTTTATTCTTACTTTTCTTCTTCACTTTTCATGCAAATATAATCAAAAATATCTCTTCTAGTATAACTTTACATAACTGATTGCAAGACTCTTTTTCTTACTTTTCTTCTTCACTTTTCATGCAAATATTATCAAAAATATCTCTTCTAGTATAACTTTACATAACTGATTGCAAGACTCTTTTTCTTACTTTTCTTCTTCACTTTTCATGCAAATATAATCAAAAATATCTCTTCTAGTATAACTTTACATAACTGATTGCAAGACTCTTTTTTCTTACTTTTCTTCTTCACTTTTCATGCAAATATAATCAAAAATATCTCTTCTAGTATAACTTTACATAACTGATTGCAAGACTCTTTTTCTTACTTTTCTTCTTCACTTTTCATGCAAATATTATCAAAAATATCTCTTCTAGTATAACTTTACATAACTGATTGCAAGACTCTTTTTCTTACTTTTCTTCTTCACTTTTCATGCAAATATAATCAAAAATATCTCTTCTAGTATAACTTTACATAACTGATTGCAAGACTCTTTTTCTTACTTTTCTTCTTCACTTTTCATGCAAATATAATCAAAAATATCTCTTCTAGTATAACTTTACATAACTGATTGCAAGACTCTTTTTCTTACTTTTCTTCTTCACTTTTCATGCAAATATTATCAAAAATATCTCTTCTAGTATAACTTTACATAACTGATTGCAAGACTCTTTTTCTTAATTTTCTTCTTCACTTTTCATGCAAATATTATCAAAAATATCTCTTCTAGTATAACTTTACATAACTGATTGCAAGACTCTTTTTCTTACTTTTCTTCTTCACTTTTCATGCAAATATAATCAAAAATATTTCTTTCTAGTATAACTTTACATAACTGATTGCAAGACTCTTTTTCTTACTTTTCTTCTTCACTTTTCATGCAAATATTATCAAAAATATCTCTTCTAGTATAACTTTACATAACTGATTGCAAGACTCTTTTTCTTACTTTTCTTCTTCACTTTTCATGCAAATATTATCAAAAATATCTCTTCTAGTATAACTTTACATAACTGATTGCAAGACTCTTTTTCTTACTTTTCTTCTTCACTTTTCATGCAAATATAATCAAAAATATCTCTTCTAGTATAACTTTACATAACTGATTGCAAGACTCTTATTCTTACTTTTCTTCTTCACTTTTCATGCAAATATAATCAAAAATATCTCTTCTAGTATAACTTTACATAACTGATTGCAAGACTCTTTTTCTTACTTTTCTTCTTCACTTTTCATGCAAATATTATCAAAAATATCTCTTCTAGTATAACTTTACATAACTGATTGCAAGACTCTTTTTCTTACTTTTCTTCTTCACTTTTCATGCAAATATAATCAAAAATATCTCTTCTAGTATAACTTTACATAACTGATTGCAAGACTCTTTTTCTTACTTTTCTTCTTCACTTTTCATGCAAATATAATCAAAAATATCTCTTCTAGTATAACTTTACATAACTGATTGCAAGACTCTTTTTCTTACTTTTCTTCTTCACTTTTCATGCAAATATTATCAAAAATATCTCTTCTAGTATAACTTTACATAACTGATTGCAAGACTCTTTTTCTTACTTTTCTTTCTTCACTTTTCATGCAAATATTATCAAAAATATCTCTTCTAGTATAACTTTACATAACTGATTGCAAGACTCTTTTTCTTACTTTTCTTCTTCACTTTTCATGCAAATATAATCAAAAATATCTCTTCTAGTATAACTTTACATAACTGATTGCAAGACTCTTTTTCTTACTTTTCTTCTTCACTTTTCATGCAAATATTATCAAAAATATCTCTTCTAGTATAACTTTACATAACTGATTGCAAGACTCTTTTTCTTACTTTTCTTCTTCACTTTTCATGCAAATATTATCAAAAATATCTCTTCTAGTATAACTTTACATAACTGATTGCAAGACTCTTTTTCTTACTTTTCTTCTTCACTTTTCATGCAAATATTATCAAAAATATCTCTTCTAGTATAACTTTACATAACTGATTGCAAGACTCTTTTTCTTACTTTTCTTCTTCACTTTTCATGCAAATATTATCAAAAATATCTCTTCTAGTATAACTTTACATAACTGATTGCAAGACTCTTTTTCTTACTTTTCTTCTTCACTTTTCATGCAAATATTATCAAAAATATCTCTTCTAGTATAACTTTACATAACTGATTGCAAGACTCTTTTTCTTACTTTTCTTCTTCACTTTTCATGCAAATATTATCAAAAATATCTCTTCTAGTATAACTTTACATAACTGATTGCAAGACTCTTTTTCTTACTTTTCTTCTTCACTTTTCATGCAAATATAATCAAAAATATCTCTTCTAGTATAACTTTACATAACTGATTGCAAGACTCTTTTTCTTACTTTTCTTCTTCACTTTTCATGCAAATATTATCAAAAATATCTCTTCTAGTATAACTTTACATAACTGATTGCAAGACTCTTTTTTCTTACTTTTCTTCTTCACTTTTCATGCAAATATTATCAAAAATATCTCTTCTAGTATAACTTTACATAACTGATTGCAAGACTCTTTTTCTTACTTTTCTTCTTCACTTTTCATGCAAATATTATCAAAAATATCTCTTCTAGTATAACTTTACATAACTGATTGCAAGACTCTTTTTCTTACTTTTCTTCTTCACTTTTCATGCAAATATTATCAAAAATATCTCTTCTAGTATAACTTTACATAACTGATTGCAAGACTCTTTTTCTTAATTTTCTTCTTCACTTTTCATGCAAATATTATCAAAAATATCTCTTCTAGTATAACTTTACATAACTGATTGCAAGACTCTTTTTCTTACTTTTCTTCTTCACTTTTCATGCAAATATAATCAAAAATATTTCTTCTAGTATAACTTTACATAACTGATTGCAAGACTCTTTTTCTTACTTTTCTTCTTCACTTTTCATGCAAATATTATCAAAAATATCTCTTCTAGTATAACTTTACATAACTGATTGCAAGACTCTTTTTCTTACTTTTCTTCTTCACTTTTCATGCAAATATTATCAAAAATATCTCTTCTAGTATAACTTTACATAACTGATTGCAAGACTCTTTTTCTTACTTTTCTTCTTCACTTTTCATGCAAATATTATCAAAAATATTTCTTCTAGTATAACTTTACATAACTGATTGCAAGACTCTTTTTCTTACTTTTCTTCTTCACTTTTCATGCAAATATAATCAAAAATATCTCTTCTAGTATAACTTTACATAACTGATTGCAAGACTCTTTTTCTTACTTTTCTTCTTCACTTTTCATGCAAATATTATCAAAAATATCTCTTCTAGTATAACTTTACATAACTGATTGCAAGACTCTTTTTCTTACTTTTCTTCTTCACTTTTCATGCAAATATTATCAAAAATATCTCTTCTAGTATAACTTTACATAACTGATTGCAAGACTCTTTTTCTTACTTTTCTTCTTCACTTTTCATGCAAATATTATCAAAAATATCTCTTCTAGTATAACTTTACATAACTGATTGCAAGACTCTTTTTCTTACTTTTCTTCTTCACTTTTCATGCAAATATTATCAAAAATATCTCTTCTAGTATAACTTTACATAACTGATTGCAAGACTCTTTTTCTTACTTTTCTTCTTCACTTTTCATGCAAATATTATCAAAAATATTCTTCTAGTATAACTTTACATAACTGATTGCAAGACTCTTTTTCTTACTTTTCTTCTTCACTTTTCATGCAAATATTATCAAAAATATCTCTTCTAGTATAACTTTACATAACTGATTGCAAGACTCTTTTTCTTACTTTTCTTCTTCACTTTTCATGCAAATATTATCAAAAATATCTCTTCTAGTATAACTTTACATAACTGATTGCAAGACTCTTTTTCTTACTTTTCTTCTTCACTTTTCATGCAAATATTATCAAAAATATTTCTTCTAGTATAACTTTACATAACTGATTGCAAGACTCTTTTTCTTACTTTTCTTCTTCACTTTTCATGCAAATATAATCAAAAATATCTCTTCTAGTATAACTTTACATAACTGATTGCAAGACTCTTTTTCTTACTTTTCTTCTTCACTTTTCATGCAAATATTATCAAAAATATCTCTTCTAGTATAACTTTACATAACTGATTGCAAGACTCTTTTTCTTACTTTTCTTCTTCACTTTTCATGCAAATATTATCAAAAATATCTCTTCTAGTATAACTTTACATAACTGATTGCAAGACTCTTTTTCTTACTTTTCTTCTTCACTTTTCATGCAAATATTATCAAAAATATCTCTTCTAGTATAACTTTACATAACTGATTGCAAGACTCTTTTTCTTACTTTTCTTCTTCACTTTTCATGCAAATATTATCAAAAATATCTCTTCTAGTATAACTTTACATAACTGATTGCAAGACTCTTTTTCTTACTTTTCTTCTTCACTTTTCATGCAAATATTATCAAAAATATCTCTTCTAGTATAACTTTACATAACTGATTGCAAGACTCTTTTTCTTACTTTTCTTCTTCACTTTTCATGCAAATATTATCAAAAATATCTCTTCTAGTATAACTTTACATAACTGATTGCAAGACTCTTTTTCTTACTTTTCTTCTTCACTTTTCATGCAAATATTATCAAAAATATCTCTTCTAGTATAACTTTACATAACTGATTGCAAGACTCTTTTTCTTACTTTTCTTCTTCACTTTTCATGCAAATATAATCAAAAATATCTCTTCTAGTATAACTTTACATAACTGATTGCAAGACTCTTTTTCTTACTTTTCTTCTTCACTTTTCATGCAAATATTATCAAAAATATCTCTTCTAGTATAACTTTACATAACTGATTGCAAGACTCTTTTTCTTACTTTTCTTCTTCACTTTTCATGCAAATATTATCAAAAATATCTCTTCTAGTATAACTTTACATAACTGATTGCAAGACTCTTTTTCTTACTTTTCTTCTTCACTTTTCATGCAAATATTATCAAAAATATCTCTTCTAGTATAACTTTACATAACTGATTGCAAGACTCTTTTTCTTACTTTTCTTCTTCACTTTTCATGCAAATATTATCAAAAATATCTCTTCTAGTATAACTTTACATAACTGATTGCAAGACTCTTTTTCTTACTTTTCTTCTTCACTTTTCATGCAAATATTATCAAAAATATCTCTTCTAGTATAACTTTACATAACTGATTGCAAGACTCTTTTTTCTTACTTTTCCACTTTTCATGCAAATATTATCAAAAATATCTCTTCTAGTATAACTTTACATAACTGATTGCAAGACTCTTTTTCTTACTTTTCTTCTTCACTTTTCATGCAAATATTATCAAAAATATCTCTTCTTAGTATAACTTTACATAACTGATTGCAAGGACTCTTTTTCTTACTTTTCTTCTTCACTTTTCATGCAAATATAATCAAAAATATCTCTTCTAGTATAACTTTACATAACTGATTGCAAGATTCTTTTTCTTACTTTTCTTCTTCACTTTTCATGCAAATATTATCAAAAATATCTCTTCTAGTATAACTTTACATAACTGATTGCAAGACTCTTTTTCTTACTTTTCTTCTTCACTTTTCATGCAAATATAATCAAAAATATTTCTTCTAGTATAACTTTACATAACTGATTGCAAGACTCTTTTTCTTACTTTTCTTCTTCACTTTTCATGCAAATATAATCAAAAATATCTCTTCTAGTATAACTTTACATAACTGATTGCAAGACTCTTTTTCTTACTTTTCTTCTTCACTTTTCATGCAAATATTATCAAAAATATCTCTTCTAGTATAACTTTACATAACTGATTGCAAGACTCTTTTTCTTACTTTTCTTCTTCACTTTTCATGCAAATATAATCAAAAATATCTCTTCTAGTATAACTTTACATAACTGATTGCAAGACTCTTTTTCTTACTTTTCTTCTTCACTTTTCATGCAAATATTATCAAAAAATATCTCTTCTAGTATAACTTTACATAACTGATTGCAAGACTCTTTTTCTTACTTTTCTTCTTCACTTTTCATGCAAATATTATCAAAAATATCTCTTCTAGTATAACTTTACATAACTGATTGCAAGACTCTTTTTCTTACTTTTCTTCTTCACTTTTCATGCAAATATAATCAAAAATATCTCTTCTAGTATAACTTTACATAACTGATTGCAAGACTCTTTTTCTTACTTTTCTTCTTCACTTTTCATGCAAATATTATCAAAAATATCTCTTCTAGTATAACTTTACATAACTGATTGCAAGACTCTTTTTCTTACTTTTCTTCTTCACTTTTCATGCAAATATTATCAAAAATATCTCTTCTAGTATAACTTTACATAACTGATTGCAAGACTCTTTTTCTTACTTTTCTTCTTCACTTTTCATGCAAATATAATCAAAAATATCTCTTCTAGTATAACTTTACATAACTGATTGCAAGACTCTTTTTCTTACTTTTCTTCTTCACTTTTCATGCAAATATAATCAAAATATATCTCTTCTAGTATAACTTTTACATAACTGATTGCAAGACTCTTTTTCTTACTTTTCTTCTTCACTTTTCATGCAAATATTATCAAAAATATCTCTTCTAGTATAACTTTACATAACTGATTGCAAGACTCTTTTTCTTACTTTTCTTCTTCACTTTTCATGCAAATATTATCAAAAATATCTCTTCTAGTATAACTTTACATAACTGATTGCAAGACTCTTTTTCTTACTTTTCTTCTTCACTTTTCATGCAAATATTATCAAAAATATCTAGAAGAGATATTTTGATAATATTTGCATGAAAAGTGAAGAAGAAAAGTAAGAAAAAGAGTCTTGCAATCAGTTATGTAAAGTTATACTAGAAGAGATATTTTTGATAATATTTGCATGAAAAGTGAAGAAGAAAAGTAAGAAAAAGAGTCTTGCAATCAGTTATGTAAAGTTATACTAGAAGAGATATTTTTGATAATATTTGCATGAAAAGTGAAGAAGAAAAGTAAGAAAAAGAGTCTTGCAATCAGTTTATTGTAAAGTTATACTAGAAGAGATATTTTTGATTATATTTGCATGAAAAGTGAAGAAGAAAAGTAAGAAAAAGAGTCTTGCAATCAGTTTATGTAAAGTTATACTAGAAGAGATATTTTTGATTATATTTGCATGAAAAGTGAAGAAGAAAAGTAAGAAAAAGAGTCTTGCAATCAGTTATGTAAAGTTATACTAGAAGAGATATTTTTGATAATATTTGCATGAAAAGTGAAGAAGAAAAGTAAGAAAAAGAGTCTTGCAATCAGTTATGTAAAGTTATACTAGAAGAGATATTTTTGATAATATTTGGCATGAAAAGTGAAGAAGAAAAGTAAGAAAAAGAGTCTTGCAATCAGTTATGTAAAGTTATACTAGAAGAGATATTTTTGATTATATTTGCATGAAAAGTGAAGAAGAAAAGTAAGAAAAAGAGTCTTGCAATCAGTTATGTAAAGTTATACTAGAAGAGATATTTTTGATAATATTTGCATGAAAAGTGAAGAAGAAAAGTAAGAAAAAGAGTCTTGCAATCAGTTATGTAAAGTTATACTAGAAGAGATATTTTTGATAATATTTGCATGAAAAGTGAAGAAGAAAAGTAAGGAAAAAGAGTCTTGCAATCAGTTATGTAAAGTTATACTAGAAGAGATATTTTTGATTATATTTGCATGAAAAGTGAAGAAGAAAGTAAGAAAAAGAGTCTTGCAATCAGTTATGTAAAGTTATACTAGAAGAGATATTTTTGATAATATTTGCATGAAAAGTGAAGAAGAAAAGTAAGAAAAAGAGTCTTGCAATCAGTTATGTAAAGTTATACTAGAAGAGATATTTTTTGATTATATTTGCATGAAAAGTGAAGAAGAAAAGTAAGAAAAAGAGTCTTGCAATCAGTTATGTAAAGTTTATACTAGAAGAGAATATTTTTGATTATATTTGCATGAAAAGTGAAGAAGAAAAGTAAGAAAAGAGTCTTGCAATCAGTTATGTAAAGTTATACTAGAAGAGATATTTTTGATAATATTTGCATGAAAAGTGAAGAAGAAAAGTAAGAAAAAGAATCTTGCAATCAGTTATGTAAAGTTATACTAGAAGAGATATTTTTGATTATATTTGCATGAAAAGTGAAGAAGAAAAGTAAGAAAAAGAGTCTTGCAATCAGTTATGTAAAGTTATACTAGAAGAGATATTTTTGATAATATTTGCATGAAAAGTGAAGAAGAAAAGTAAGAAAAAGAGTCTTGCAATCAGTTATGTAAAGTTATACTAGAAGAGATATTTTTGATTAATATTTGCATGAAAAGTGAAGAAGAAAAGTAAGAAAAAGAGTCTTGCAATCAGTTATGTAAAGTTATACTAGAAGAGATATTTTTGATAATATTTGCATGAAAAGTGAAGAAGAAAAGTAAGAAAAAGAGTCTTGCAATCAGTTATGTAAAGTTATACTAGAAGAGATATTTTTGATAATATTTGCATGAAAAGTGAAGAAGAAAAGTAAGAAAAAGAGTCTTGCAATCAGTTATGTAAAGTTATACTAGAAGAGATATTTTTGATAATATTTGCATGAAAAGTGAAGAAGAAAAGTAAGGAAAAAGAGTCTTGCAATCAGTTATGTAAAGTTATACTAGAAGAGATATTTTTGATAATATTTGCATGAAAAGTGAAGAAGAAAAGTAAGAAAAAGGAGTCTTTCAATCAGTTATGTAAAGTTATACTAGAAGAGATATTTTTGATTATATTTGCATGAAAAGTGAAGAAGAAAAGTAAGAAAAAGAGTCTTGCAATCAGTTATGTAAAGTTTATACTAGAAGAAGATATTTTTGATTATATTTGCATGAAAAGTGAAGAAGAAAAGTAAGAAAAAGAGTCTTGCAATCAGTTATGTAAAGTTATACTAGAAGAGATATTTTTGATAATATTTGCATGAAAAGTGAAGAAGAAAAGTAAGAAAAAGAGTCTTGCAATCAGTTATGTAAAGTTATACTAGAAGAGATATTTTTGATAATATTTGCATGAAAAGTGAAGAAGAAAAGTAAGAAAAAGAGTCTTGCAATCAGTTATGTAAAGTTATACTAGAAGAGATATTTTTGATAATATTTGCATGAAAAGTGAAGAAGAAAAGTAAGAAAAAGAGTCTTGCAATCAGTTATGTAAAGTTATACTAGAAGAGATATTTTTGATAATATTTGCATGAAAAGTGAAGAAGAAAAGTAAGAAAAAGAGTCTTGCAATCAGTTATGTAAAGTTATACTAGAAGAGATATTTTTGATAATATTTGCATGAAAAGTGAAGAAGAAAAGTAAGAAAAAGAGTCTTGCAATCAGTTATGTAAAGTTATACTAGAAGAGATATTTTTGATAATATTTGCATGAAAAGTGAAGAAGAAAAGTAAGAAAAAGAGTCTTGCAATCAGTTATGTAAAGTTATACTAGAAGAGATATTTTTGATAATATTTGCATGAAAAGTGAAGAAGAAAAGTAAGAAAAAGAGTCTTGCAATCAGTTATGTAAAGTTATACTAGAAGAGATATTTTTGATTATATTTGCATGAAAAGTGAAGAAGAAAAGTAAGAAAAAGAGTCTTGCAATCAGTTTATGTAAAGTTATACTAGAAGAGATATTTTTGATAATATTTGCATGAAAAGTGAAGAAGAAAAGTAAGAAAAAGAGTCTTGCAATCAGTTATGTAAAGTTATACTAGAAGAGATATTTTTAATAATATTTCATGAAAAAGTGAAGAAGAAAAGTAAGAAAAAGAGTCTTGCAATCAGTTATGTAAAGTTATACTAGAAGAGATATTTTTGATAATATTTGCATGAAAAGTGAAGAAGAAAAGTAAGAAAAGAGTCTTGCAATCAGTTATGTAAAGTTATACTAGAAGAGAATATTTTTGATAATATTTGCATGAAAAGTGAAGAAGAAAAGTAAGAAAAAGAGTCTTGCAATCAGTTATGTAAAGTTATACTAGAAGAGATATTTTTGATAATATTTGCATGAAAAGTGAAGAAGAAAAGTAAGAAAAAGAGTCTTGCAATCAGTTATGTAAAGTTATACTAGAAGAGATATTTTTGATAATATTTGCATGAAAAGTGAAGAAGAAAAGTAAGAAAAAGAGTCTTGCAATCAGTTATGTAAAGTTATACTAGAAGAGATATTTTTGATAATATTTGCATGAAAAGTGAAGAAGAAAAGTAAGAAAAAGAGTCTTGCAATCAGTTATGTAAAGTTATACTAGAAGAGATATTTTTGATAATATTTGCATGAAAAGTGAAGAAGAAAAGTAAGAAAAAAGAGTCTGCAATCAGTTATGTAAAGTTATACTAGAAGAGATATTTTTGATTATATTTGCATGAAAAGTGAAGAAGAAAAGTAAGAAAAAGAGTCTTGCAATCAGTTATGTAAAGTTATACTAGAAGAGGATATTTTTGATTATATTTGCATGAAAAGTGAAGAAGAAAAGTAAGAAAAAGAGTCTTGCAATCAGTTATGTAAAGTTATACTAGAAGAGATATTTTTGATAATATTTGCATGAAAAGTGAAGAAGAAAAGTAAGAAAAAAGAGTCTTGCAATCAGTTATGTAAAGTTATACTAGAAGAGATATTTTTGATAATATTTGCATGAAAAGTGAAGAAGAAAAGTAAGAAAAAGAGTCTTGCAATCAGTTATGTAAAGTTATACTAGAAGAGATATTTTTGATAATATTTGCATGAAAAGTGAAGAAGAAAAGTAAGAAAAAGAGTCTTGCAATCAGTTATGTAAAGTTATACTAGAAGAGATATTTTTGATAATATTTGCATGAAAAGTGAAGAAGAAAAGTAAGAAAAAGAGTCTTGCAATCAGTTATGTAAAGTTATACTAGAAGAGATATTTTTGATAATATTTGCATGAAAAGTGAAGAAGAAAAGTAAGAAAAAGAGTCTTGCAATCAGTTATGTAAAGTTATACTAGAAGAGATATTTTTGATAATATTTGCATGAAAAGTGAAGAAGAAAAGTAAGAAAAAGAGTCTTGCAATCAGTTATGTAAAGTTATACTAGAAGAGATATTTTTGATAATATTTGCATGAAAAGTGAAGAAGAAAAGTAAGAAAAAGAGTCTTGCAATCAGTTATGTAAAGTTATACTAGAAGAGATATTTTTGATAATATTTGCATGAAAAGTGAAGAAGAAAAGTAAGAAAAAGAGTCTTGCAATCAGTTATGTAAAGTTATACTAGAAGAGATATTTTTGATAATATTTGCATGAAAAGTGAAGAAGAAAAGTAAGAAAAAGAGTCTTGCAATCAGTTATGTAAAGTTATACTAGAAGAGATATTTTTGATAATATTTGCATGAAAAGTGAAGAAGAAAAGTAAGAAAAAGAGTCTTGCAATCAGTTATGTAAAGTTATACTAGAAGAGATATTTTTGATAATATTTGCATGAAAAGTGAAGAAGAAAAGTAAGAAAAAGAGTCTTGCAATCAGTTATGTAAAGTTATACTAGAAGAGATAGTTTTTAGATAATATTTGCATGAAAAGTGAAGAAGAAAAGTAAGAAAAAGAGTCTTGCAATCAGTTATGTAAAGTTATACTAGAAGAGATATTTTTGATAATATTTGCATGAAAAGTGAAGAAGAAAAGTAAGAAAAAGAGTCTTGCAATCAGTTATGTAAAGTTATACTAGAAGAGATATTTTTGATAATATTTGCATGAAAAGTGAAGAATAAAAGTAAGAAAAAGAGTCTTGCAATCAGTTATGTAAAGTTATACTAGAAGAGATATTTTTGATAATATTTGCATGAAAAGTGAAGAAGAAAAGTAAGAAAAAGAGTCTTGCAATCAGTTTATGTAAAGTTATACTAGAAGAGATATTTTTGATTATATTTGCATGAAAAGTGAAGAAGAAAAGTAAGAAAAAGAGTCTTGCAATCAGTTATGTAAAGTTATATAGAAGAGATAGTTTTGATAATATTTCATGAAAAGTGAAGAAGAAAAGTAAGAAAAAGAGTCTTGCAATCAGTTATGTAAAGTTATACTAGAAGAGATATTTTTGATAATATTTGCATGAAAAGTGAAGAAGAAAAGTAAGAAAAAGAGTCTTGCAATCAGTTATGTAAAGTTTATACTAGAAGAGATATTTTTGATTATATTTGCATGAAAAGTGAAGAAGGAAAAGTAAGAAAAAGAGTCTTGCAATCAGTTATGTAAAGTTATACTAGAAGAGATATTTTTGATTATATTTGCATGAAAAGTGAAGAAGAAAAGTAAGAAAAAGAGTCTTGCAATCAGTTATGTAAAGTTATACTAGAAGAGATATTTTTGATAATATTTGCATGAAAAGTGAAGAAGAAAAGTAAGAAAAAGAGTCTTGCAATCAGTTATGTAAAGTTATACTAGAAGAGATATTTTTGATTATATTTGCATGAAAAGTGAAGAAGAAAAGTAAGAAAAAGAGTCTTGCAATCAGTTATGTAAAGTTATACTAGAAGAGATATTTTTTGATTATATTTGCATGAAAAGTGAAGAAGAAAAGTAAGAAAAAGAGTCTTGCAATCAGTTATGTAAAGTTATACTAGAAGAGATATTTTGATAATATTTGCATGAAAAGTGAAGAAGAAAAGTAAGAAAAAGAGTCTTGCAATCAGTTTATGTAAAGTTATACTAGAAGAGATATTTTTGATAATATTTGCATGAAAAGTGAAGAAGAAAAGTAAGAAAAAGAGTCTTGCAAATCAGTTATGTAAAGTATATAAGTCATTTGAAGTTTTTTAGATTATATTTCTAAGAAAAGTGAAGAAGAAAAGTAAGAAAAAGAGTCTTGCAATCAGTTATGTAAAGTTATACTAGAAGAGATATTTTTGATAATATTTGCATGAAAAGTGAAGAAGAAAAGTAAGAAAAAGAGTCTTGCAATCAGTTATGTAAAGTTATACTAGAAGAGATATTTTGATAATATTTGCATGAAAAGTGAAGAAGAAAAGTAAGAAAAAGAGTCTTGCAATCAGTTATGTAAAGTTATACTAGAAGAGATATTTTTGATTATATTTGCATGAAAAGTGAAGAAGAAAAGTAAGAAAAAGAGTCTTGCAATCAGTTATGTAAAGTTATACTAGAAGAGATATTTTTGATAATATTTGCATGAAAAGTGAAGAAGAAAAGTAAGAAAAAGAGTCTTGCAATCAGTTAACTAAAGTATACTAGAAGTCATTTGAAGTTTTAATAATATTTGCATGAAAAGTGAAGAAGAAAAGTAAGAAAAAGAGTCTTGCAATCAGTTATGTAAAGTTATACTAGAAGAGATATTTTTGATTATATTTGCATGAAAAGTGAAGAAGAAAAGTAAGAAAAAGAGTCTTGCAATCAGTTATGTAAAGTTATACTAGAAGAGATATTTTTGATAATATTTGCATGAAAAGTGAAGAAGAAAAGTAAGAAAAAGAGTCTTGCAATCAGTTATGTAAAGTTATACTAGAAGAGATATTTTTGATAATATTTGCATGAAAAGTGAAGAAGAAAAGTAAGAAAAAGAGTCTGAAAATCAGTTTAACTAAAGTATATAAGTCATTTGAAGTTTTAAATGATAAGATTTCTAAGAAAAGTGAAGAAGAAAAGTAAGAAAAAGAGTCTTGCAATCAGTTATGTAAAGTTATACTAGAAGAGATATTTTTGATAATATTTGCATGAAAAGTGAAGAAGAAAAGTAAGAAAAAGAGTCTTGCAATCAGTTATGTAAAGTTATACTAGAAGAGATATTTTTGATAATATTTGCATGAAAAGTGAAGAAGAAAAGTAAGAAAAAGAGTCTTGCAATCAGTTATGTAAAGTTATACTAGAAGAGATATTTTTGATAATATTTGCATGAAAAGTGAAGAAGAAAAGTAAGAAAAAGAGTCTTGCAATCAGTTATGTAAAGTTATACTAGAAGAGATATTTTTGATAATATTTGCATGAAAAGTGAAGAAGAAAAGTAAGAAAAAGAGTCTTGCAATCAGTTATGTAAAGTTATACTAGAAGAGATATTTTTGATAATATTTGCATGAAAAGTGAAGAAGAAAAGTAAGAAAAAGAGTCTTGCAATCAGTTATGTAAAGTTATACTAGAAGAGATATTTTTGATTATATTTGCATGAAAAGTGAAGAAGAAAAGTAAGAAAAAGAGTCTTGCAATCAGTTATGTAAAGTTATACTAGAAGAGATATTTTTGATAATATTTGCATGAAAAGTGAAGAAGAAAAGTAAGAAAAAGAGTCTTGCAATCAGTTATGTAAAGTTATACTAGAAGAGATATTTTTGATAATATTTGCATGAAAAGTGAAGAAGAAAAGTAAGAAAAAGAGTCTTGCAATCAGTTATGTAAAGTTATACTAGAAGAGATATTTTTGATTATATTTGCATGAAAAGTGAAGAAGAAAAGTAAGAAAAAGAGTCTTGCAATCAGTTATGTAAAGTTATACTAGAAGAGATATTTTTGATAATATTTGCATGAAAAGTGAAGAAGAAAAGTAAGAAAAAGAGTCTTGCAATCAGTTATGTAAAGTTATACTAGAAGAGATATTTTTGATAATATTTGCATGAAAAGTGAAGAAGAAAAGTAAGAAAAAGAGTCTTGCAATCAGTTATGTAAAGTTATACTAGAAGAGATATTTTTGATAATATTTGCATGAAAAGTGAAGAAGAAAAGTAAGAAAAAGAGTCTTGCAATCAGTTATGTAAAGTTATACTAGAAGAGATATTTTTGATAATATTTGCATGAAAAGTGAAGAAGAAAAGTAAGAAAAAGAGTCTGAAATCAGTTTAACTAAAGTATATAAGTCATTTGAAGTTTTAAATAGATAAGATTTCTAAGAAAAGTGAAGAAGAAAAGTAAGAAAAAGAATCTTTCAATCAGTTATGTAAAGTTATACTAGAAGAGATATTTTTGATAATATTTGCATGAAAAGTGAAGAAGAAAAGTAAGAAAAAGAGTCTGAAAATCAGTTTAACTAAAGTATATAAGTCATTTGAAGTTTTAAATAGATAAGATTTCTAAGAAAAGTGAAGAAGAAAAGTAAGAAAAAGAGTCTTGCAATCAGTTATGTAAAGTTATACTAGAAGAGATTTTTTTGATAATATTTGCATGAAAAGTGAAGAAGAAAAGTAAGAAAAAGAGTCTTGCAATCAGTTATGTAAAGTTATACTAGAAGAGATATTTTTGATTATATTTGCATGAAAAGTAAAGAAGAAAAGTAAGAAAAAGAGTCTGAAATCAGTTTAACTAAAGTATATAAGTCAGAAGTTTTTAGATAAGATTTGCTAAGAAAAGTGAAGAAGAAAAGTAAGAAAAAGAATCTTTCAATCAGTTATGTAAAGTTATACTAGAAGAGATATTTTTGATAATATTTGCATGAAAAGTGAAGAAGAAAAGTAAGAAAAAGAGTCTTGCAATCAGTTATGTAAAGTTATACTAGAAGAGATATTTTTGATTATATTTGCATGAAAAGTGAAGAAGAAAAGTAAGAAAAGAGTCTTGCAATCAGTTATGTAAAGTTATACTAGAAGAGATATTTTTGATAATATTTGCATGAAAAGTGAAGAAGAAAATTAAGAAAAAGAGTCTTGCAATCAGTTATGTAAAGTTATACTAGAAGAGATATTTTTGATAATATTTGCATGAAAAGTGAAGAAGAAAAGTAAGAAAAAGAGTCTTGCAATCAGTTATGTAAAGTTATACTAGAAGAGATATTTTTGATTATATTTGCATGAAAAGTGAAGAAGAAAAGTAAGAAAAAGAGTCTTGCAATCAGTTATGTAAAGTTATACTAGAAGAGATATTTTTGATTATATTTGCATGAAAAGTGAAGAAGAAAAGTAAGAAAAAGAGTCTTGCAATCAGTTATGTAAAGTTATACTAGAAGAGATATTTTTGATAATATTTGCATGAAAAGTGAAGAAGAAAATTAAGAAAAAGAGTCTTGCAATCAGTTATGTAAAGTTATACTAGAAGAGATATTTTTGATAATATTTGCATGAAAAGTGAAGAAGAAAAGTAAGAAAAAGAGTCTTGCAATCAGTTATGTAAAGTTATACTAGAAGAGATATTTTTGATAATATTTGCATGAAAAGTGAAGAAGAAAAGTAAGAAAAAGAGTCTGAAAATCAGTTTAACTAAAGTATATAAGTCATTTGAAGTTTTAAATAGATAAGATTTCTAAGAAAAGTGAAGAAGAAAAGTAAGAAAAAGAATCTTTCAATCAGTTATGTAAAGTTATACTAGAAGAGATATTTTTGATTATATTTGCATGAAAAGTAAAGAAGAAAAGTAAGAAAAAGAGTCTGAAAATCAGTTTAACTAAAGTATATAAGTCATTTGAAGTTTTAAATAGATAAGATTTCTAAGAAAAGTGAAGAAGAAAAGTAAGAAAAAGAATCTTTCAATCAGTTATGTAAAGTTATACTAGAAGAGATATTTTTGATAATATTTGCATGAAAAGTGAAGAAGAAAAGTAAGAAAAAGAGTCTTGCAATCAGTTATGTAAAGTTATACTAGAAGAGATATTTTTGATTATATTTGCATGAAAAGTGAAGAAGAAAAGTAAGAAAAAGAGTCTTGCAATCAGTTATGTAAAGTTATACTAGAAGAGATATTTTTGATAATATTTGCATGAAAAGTGAAGAAGAAAATTAAGAAAAAGAGTCTTGCAATCAGTTATGTAAAGTTATACTAGAAGAGAAGTTTTTGATAATATTTGCATGAAAAGTGAAGAAGAAAAGTAAGAAAAAGAGTCTTGCAATCAGTTATGTAAAGTTATACTAGAAGAGATATTTTTGATTATATTTGCATGAAAAGTGAAGAAGAAAAGTAAGAAAAAGAGTCTTGCAATCAGTTATGTAAAGTTATACTAGAAGAGATATTTTTGATTATATTTGCATGAAAAGTGAAGAAGAAAAGTAAGAAAAAGAGTCTTGCAATCAGTTATGTAAAGTTATACTAGAAGAGATATTTTTGATAATATTTGCATGAAAAGTGAAGAAGAAAATTAAGAAAAAGAGTCTTGCAATCAGTTATGTAAAGTTATACTAGAAGAGATATTTTGATAATATTTGCATGAAAAGTGAAGAAGAAAAGTAAGAAAAAGAGTCTTGCAATCAGTTATGTAAAGTTATACTAGAAGAGATATTTTTGATAATATTTGCATGAAAAGTGAAGAAGAAAAGTAAGAAAAAGAGTCTGAAAATCAGTTTAACTAAAGTATATAAGTCATTTGAAGTTTTAAATAGATAAGATTTCTAAGAAAAGTGAAGAAGAAAAGTAAGAAAAAGAATCTTTCAATCAGTTATGTAAAGTTATACTAGAAGAGATATTTTTGATAATATTTGCATGAAAAGTGAAGAAGAAAAGTAAGAAAAAGAGTCTGAAAATCAGTTTAAACTAAAGTATATAAGTCATTTGAAGTTTTAAATAGATAAGATTTCTAAGAAAAGTGAAGAAGAAAAGTAAGAAAAAGAGTCTTGCAATCAGTTATGTAAAGTTATACTAGAAGAGATATTTTTGATAATATTTGCATGAAAAGTGAAGAAGAAAAGTAAGAAAAAGAGTCTTGCAATCAGTTATGTAAAGTTATACTAGAAGAGATATTTTTGATAATATTTGCATGAAAAGTGAAGAAGAAAAGTAAGAAAAAGAGTCTTGCAGTCAGTTATGTAAAGTTATACTAGAAGAGATATTTTTGATAATATTTGCATGAAAAGTGAAGAAGAAAAGTAAGAAAAAGAGTCTTGCAGTCAGTTATGTAAAGTTATACTAGAAGAGATATTTTTGATAATATTTGCATGAAAAGTGAAGAAGAAAAGTAAGAAAAAGAGTCTTGCAATCAGTTATGTAAAGTTATACTAGAAGAGATATTTTTGATAATATTTGCATGAAAAGTGAAGAAGAAAAGTAAGAAAAAGAGTCTTGCAATCAGTTATGTAAAGTTATACTAGAAGAGATATTTTTGATAATATTTGCATGAAAAGTGAAGAAGAAAAGTAAGAAAAAGAGTCTTGCAATCAGTTATGTAAAGTTATACTAGAAGAGATATTTTTGATTATATTTGCATGAAAAGTGAAGAAGAAAAGTAAGAAAAAGAGTCTTGCAATCAGTTATGTAAAGTTATACTAGAAGAGATATTTTTGATAATATTTGCATGAAAAGTGAAGAAGAAAAGTAAGAAAAAGAGTCTTGCAATCAGTTATGTAAAGTTATACTAGAAGAGATATTTTTGATAATATTTGCATGAAAAGTGAAGAAGAAAAGTAAGAAAAAGAGTCTTGCAGTCAGTTATGTAAAGTTATACTAGAAGAGATATTTTTGATAATATTTGCATGAAAAGTGAAGAAGAAAAGTAAGAAAAAGAGTCTTGCAATCAGTTATGTAAAGTTATACTAGAAGAGATATTTTTGATAATATTTGCATGAAAAGTGAAGAAGAAAATTAAGAAAAAGAGTCTTGCAGTCAGTTATGTAAAGTTATACTAGAAGAGATATTTTTGATAATATTTGCATGAAAAGTGAAGAAGAAAAGTAAGAAAAAGAGTCTTGCAATCAGTTATGTAAAGTTATACTAGAAGAGATATTTTTGATAATATTTGCATGAAAAGTGAAGAAGAAAAGTAAGAAAAAGAGTCTTGCAATCAGTTATGTAAAGTTATACTAGAAGAGATATTTTTGATAATATTTGCATGAAAAGTGAAGAAGAAAAGTAAGAAAAATAGTCTTGCAATCAGTTATGTAAAGTTATACTAGAAGAGATATTTTTGATTATATTTGCATGAAAAGTGAAGAAGAAAAGTAAGAAAAAGAGTCTTGCAATCAGTTATGTAAAGTTATACTAGAAGAGATATTTTTGATAATATTTGCATGAAAAGTGAAGAAGAAAAGTAAGAAAAAGAGTCTTGCAATCAGTTATGTAAAGTTATACTAGAAGAGATATTTTTGATAATATTTGCATGAAAAGTGAAGAAGAAAATTAAGAAAAAGAGTCTTGCAATCAGTTATGTAAAGTTATACTAGAAGAGATATTTTTGATAATATTTGCATGAAAAGTGAAGAAGAAAAGTAAGAAAAAGAGTCTTGCAATCAGTTATGTAAAGTTATACTAGAAGAGATATTTTTGATAATATTTGCATGAAAAGTGAAGAAGAAAAGTAAGAAAAAGAGTCTGAAAATCAGTTTAACTAAAGTATATAAGTCATTTGAAGTTTTAATAGATAAGATTTCTAAGAAAAGTGAAGAAGAAAAGTAAGAAAAAGAATCTTTCAATCAGTTATGTAAAGTTATACTAGAAGAGATATTTTTGATAATATTTGCATGAAAAGTGAAGAAGAAAAGTAAGAAAAAGAGTCTGAAAATCAGTTTAACTAAAGTATATAAGTCATTTGAAGTTTTAAATAGATAAGATTTCTAAGAAAAGTGAGAAGAAAAGTAAGAAAAAGAGTCTTGCAATCAGTTATGTAAATACTAGAAGAGATATTTTTGATAATATTTGCATGAAAAGTGAAGAAGAAAAGTAAGAAAAAGAGTCTTGCAATCAGTTATGTAAAGTTATACTAGAAGAGATATTTTTGATAATATTTGCATGAAAAGTGAAGAAGAAAAGTAAGAAAAAGAGTCTTGCAATCAGTTATGTAAAGTTATACTAGAAGAGATATTTTTGATAATATTTGCATGAAAAGTGAAGAAGAAAAGTAAGAAAAAGAGTCTTGCAGTCAGTTATGTAAAGTTATACTAGAAGAGATATTTTTGATAATATTTGCATGAAAAGTGAAGAAGAAAATTAAGAAAAAGAGTCTTGCAGTCAGTTATGTAAAGTTATACTAGAAGAGATATTTTTGATAATATTTGCATGAAAAGTGAAGAAGAAAAGTAAGAAAAAGAGTCTGAAAATCAGTTTAACTAAAGTATATAAGTCATTTGAAGTTTTAAATAGATAAGATTTCTAAGAAAAGTGAAGAAGAAAAGTAAGAAAAAGAATCTTTCAATCAGTTATGTAAAGTTATACTAGAAGAGATATTTTTGATAATATTTGCATGAAAAGTGAAGAAGAAAAGTAAGAAAAAGAGTCTGAAAATCAGTTTAACTAAAGTATATAAGTCATTTGAAGTTTTAAATAGATAAGATTTGCTAAGAAAAGTGAAGAAGAAAAGTAAGAAAAAGAGTCTTGCAATCAGTTATGTAAAGTTATACTAGAAGAGATATTTTTGATAATATTTGCATGAAAAGTGAAGAAGAAAAGTAAGAAAAAGAGTCTTGCAATCAGTTATGTAAAGTTATACTAGAAGAGATATTTTTGATAATATTTGCATGAAAAGTGAAGAAGAAAAGTAAGAAAAAGAGTCTTGCAATCAGTTATGTAAAGTTATACTAGAAGAGATATTTTTGATAATATTTGCATGAAAAGTGAAGAAGAAAAGTAAGAAAAAGAGTCTTGCAATCAGTTATGTAAAGTTATACTAGAAGAGATATTTTTGATAATATTTGCATGAAAAGTGAAGAAGAAAAGTAAGAAAAAGAGTCTTGCAATCAGTTATGTAAAGTTATACTAGAAGAGATATTTTTGATAATATTTGCATGAAAAGTGAAGAAGAAAAGTAAGAAAAAGAGTCTTGCAATCAGTTATGTAAAGTTATACTAGAAGAGATATTTTTGATTATATTTGCATGAAAAGTGAAGAAGAAAAAGTAAGAAAAAGAGTCTTGCAATCAGTTATGTAAAGTTATACTAGAAGAGATATTTTTGATAATATTTGCATGAAAAGTGAAGAAGAAAAGTAAGAAAAAGAGTCTTGCAATCAGTTATGTAAAGTTATACTAGAAGAGATATTTTTGATAATATTTGCATGAAAAGTGAAGAAGAAAAAGTAAGAAAAAGAGTCTTGCAATCAGTTATGTAAAGTTATACTAGAAGAGATATTTTTGATTATATTTGCATGAAAAGTGAAGAAGAAAAGTAAGAAAAAGAGTCTTGCAATCAGTTATGTAAAGTTATACTAGAAGAGATATTTTTGATAATATTTGCATGAAAAGTGAAGAAGAAAAGTAAGAAAAAGAGTCTTGCAATCAGTTATGTAAAGTTATACTAGAAGAGATATTTTTGATAATATTTGCATGAAAAGTGAAGAAGAAAGTAAGAAAAAGAGTCTTGCAATCAGTTATGTAAAGTTATACTAGAAGAGATATTTTTGATAATATTTGCATGAAAAGTGAAGAAGAAAATTAAGAAAAAGAGTCTTGCAATCAGTTATGTAAAGTTATACTAGAAGAGATATTTTTGATAATATTTGCATGAAAAGTGAAGAAGAAAAGTAAGAAAAAGAGTCTGAAAATGTTTAACTAAAGTATATAAGTCATTTGAAGTTTTAAATAGATAAGATTTCTAAGAAAAGTGAAGAAGAAAAGTAAGAAAAAGAATCTTTCAATCAGTTATGTAAAGTTAGAAGAGATATTTTGATAATATTTGCATGAAAAGTGAAGAAGAAAAGTAAGAAAAAGAGTCTGAAAATCAGTTTAACTAAAGTATATAAGTCATTTGAAGTTTTAAATAGATAAGATTTCTAAGAAAAGTGAAGAAGAAAAGTAAGAAAAAGAGTCTTGCAATCAGTTATGTAAAGTTATACTAGAAGAGATATTTTTGATAATATTTGCATGAAAAGTGAAGAAGAAAAGTAAGAAAAAGAGTCTTGCAATCAGTTATGTAAAGTTATACTAGAAGAGATATTTTTGATTATATTTGCATGAAAAGTGAAGAAGAAAAGTAAGAAAAAGAGTCTGAAAATCAGTTTAACTAAAGTATATAAGTCATTTGAAGTTTTAATAGATAAGATTTCTAAGAAAAGTGAAGAAGAAAAGTAAGAAAAAGAATCTTTCAATCAGTTATGTAAAGTTATACTAGAAGAGATATTTTTGATAATATTTGCATGAAAAGTGAAGAAGAAAAGTAAGAAAAAGAGTCTGAAAATCAGTTTAACTAAAGTATATAAGTCATTTGAAGTTTTAAATAGATAAGATTTCTAAGAAAAGTGAAGAAGAAAAGTAAGAAAAAGAGTCTTGCAATCAGTTATGTAAAGTTATACTAGAAGAGATATTTTTGATAATATTTGCATGAAAAGTGAAGAAGAAAAGTAAGAAAAAGAGTCTTGCAATCAGTTATGTAAAGTTATACTAGAAGAGATATTTTTGATAATATTTGCATGAAAAGTGAAGAAGAAAGTAAGAAAAAGAGTCTTGCAATCAGTTATGTAAAGTTATACTAGAAGAGATATTTTTGATAATATTTGCATGAAAAGTGAAGAAGAAAAGTAAGAAAAAGAGTCTTGCAATCAGTTATGTAAAGTTATACTAGAAGAGATATTTTTGATAATATTTGCATGAAAAGTGAAGAAGAAAAGTAAGAAAAAGAGTCTTGCAATCAGTTATGTAAAGTTATACTAGAAGAGATATTTTTGATAATATTTGCATGAAAAGTGAAGAAGAAAAGTAAGAAAAAGAGTCTTGCAATCAGTTATGTAAAGTTATACTAGAAGAGATATTTTTGATAATATTTGCATGAAAAGTGAAGAAGAAAAGTAAGAAAAAGAGTCTTGCAATCAGTTATGTAAAGTTATACTAGAAGAGATATTTTTGATAATATTTGCATGAAAAGTGAAGAAGAAAAGTAAGAAAAAGAGTCTTGCAATCAGTTATGTAAAGTTATACTAGAAGAGATATTTTTGATAATATTTGCATGAAAGTGAAGAAGAAAGTAAGAAAAAGAGTCTTGCAATCAGTTATGTAAAGTTATACTAGAAGAGATATTTTTGATAATATTTGCATGAAAAGTGAAGAAGAAAAGTAAGAAAAAGAGTCTTGCAATCAGTTATGTAAAGTTATACTAGAAGAGATATTTTTGATAATATTTGCATGAAAAGTGAAGAAGAAAAGTAAGAAAAGAGTCTGAAAATCAGTTATGTAAAGTTATACTAGAAGAGATATTTTTGATAATATTTGCATGAAAAGTGAAGAAGAAAAGTAAGAAAAAGAGTCTTGCAATCAGTTATGTAAAGTTATACTAGAAGAGATATTTTTGATAATATTTGCATGAAAAGTGAAGAAGAAAAGTAAGAAAAAGAGTCTTGCAATCAGTTATGTAAAGTTATACTAGAAGAGATATTTTTGATTATATTTGCATGAAAAGTGAAGAAGAAAAGTAAGAAAAAGAGTCTTGCAATCAGTTATGTAAAGTTATACTAGAAGAGATATTTTTGATAATATTTGCATGAAAAGTGAAGAAGAAAAGTAAGAAAAAGAGTCTTGCAATCAGTTATGTAAAGTTATACTAGAAGAGATATTTTTGATAATATTTGCATGAAAAGTGAAGAAGAAAAGTAAGAAAAAGAGTCTTGCAATCAGTTATGTAAAGTTATACTAGAAGAGATATTTTTGATAATATTTGCATGAAAAGTGAAGAAGAAAAGTAAGAAAAAGAGTCTTGCAATCAGTTATGTAAAGTTATACTAGAAGAGATATTTTTGATAATATTTGCATGAAAAGTGAAGAAGAAAAGTAAGAAAAAGAGTCTTGCAATCAGTTATGTAAAGTTATACTAGAAGAGATATTTTTGATAATATTTGCATGAAAAGTGAAGAAGAAAAGTAAGAAAAAGAGTCTTGCAATCAGTTATGTAAAGTTATACTAGAAGAGATATTTTTGATAATATTTGCATGAAAAGTGAAGAAGAAAAGTAAGAAAAAGAGTCTTGCAATCAGTTATGTAAAGTTATACTAGAAGAGATATTTTTGATAATATTTGCATGAAAAGTGAAGAAGAAAAGTAAGAAAAAGAGTCTTGCAATCAGTTATGTAAAGTTATACTAGAAGAGATATTTTTGATAATATTTGCATGAAAAGTGAAGAAGAAAAGTAAGAAAAAGAGTCTTGCAATCAGTTATGTAAAGTTATACTAGAAGAGATATTTTTGATAATATTTGCATGAAAAGTGAAGAAGAAAAGTAAGAAAAAGAGTCTTGCAATCAGTTATGTAAAGTTATACTAGAAGAGATATTTTTGATAATATTTGCATGAAAAGTGAAGAAGAAAAGTAAGAAAAAGAGTCTTGCAATCAGTTATGTAAAGTTATACTAGAAGAGATATTTTTGATAATATTTGCATGAAAAGTGAAGAAGAAAAGTAAGAAAAAGAGTCTTGCAATCAGTTATGTAAAGTTATACTAGAAGAGATATTTTTGATATATTTGCATGAAAAGTGAAGAAGAAAGTAAGAAAAAGAGTCTTGCAATCAGTTATGTAAAGTTATACTAGAAGAGATATTTTTGATAATATTTGCATGAAAAGTGAAGAAGAAAAGTAAGAAAAAGAGTCTTGCAATCAGTTATGTAAAGTTATACTAGAAGAGATATTTTTGATAATATTTGCATGAAAAGTGAAGAAGAAAAGTAAGAAAAAGAGTCTTGCAATCAGTTATGTAAAGTTATACTAGAAGAGATATTTTTGATAATATTTGCATGAAAAGTGAAGAAGAAAATTAAGAAAAAGAGTCTTGCAATCAGTTATGTAAAGTTATACTAGAAGAGATATTTTTGATAATATTTGCATGAAAAGTGAAGAAGAAAAGTAAGAAAAAGAGTCTTGCAATCAGTTATGTAAAGTTATACTAGAAGAGATATTTTTGATTATATTTGCATGAAAAGTGAAGAAGAAAAGTAAGAAAAAGAGTCTTGCAATCAGTTATGTAAAGTTATACTAGAGAGATATTTTTGATTATATTTGCATGAAAAGTGAAGAAGAAAAGTAAGAAAAGAGTCTTGCAATCAGTTATGTAAAGTTATACTAGAAGAGATATTTTTGATAATATTTGCATGAAAAGTGAAGAAGAAAAGTAAGAAAAGAGTCTTGCAATCAGTTATGTAAGTTATACTAGAAGAGATATTTTTGATAATATTTGCATGAAAAGTGAAGAAGAAAAGTAAGAAAAAGAGTCTTGCAATCAGTTATGTAAAGTTATACTAGAAGAGATATTTTTGATTATATTTGCATGAAAAGTGAAGAAGAAAAGTAAGAAAAAGAGTCTTGCAATCAGTTATGTAAAGTTATACTAGAAGAGATATTTTTGATAATATTTGCATGAAAAGTGAAGAAGAAAAGTAAGAAAAAGAGTCTTGCAATCAGTTATGTAAAGTTATCTAGAAGAGATATTTTTGATAATATTTGCATGAAAAGTGAAGAAGAAAAGTAAGAAAAAGAGTCTTGCAATCAGTTATGTAAAGTTATACTAGAAGAGATATTTTTGATAATATTTGCATGAAAAGTGAAGAAGAAAATTAAGAAAAAGAGTCTTGCAATCAGTTATGTAAAGTTATACTAGAAGAGATATTTTTGATAATATTTGCATGAAAAGTGAAGAAGAAAAGTAAGAAAAAGAGTCTGAAAATCAGTTTAACTAAAGTATATAAGTCATTTGAAGTTTTAAATAGATAAGATTTCTAAGAAAAGTGAAGAAGAAAAGTAAGAAAAAGAATCTTTCAATCAGTTATGTAAAGTTATACTAGAAGAGATATTTTTGATAATATTTGCATGAAAAGTGAAGAAGAAAAGTAAGAAAAAGAGTCTGAAAATCAGTTTAACTAAAGTATATAAGTCAATTGAAGTTTTAAATAGATAAGATTTCTAAGAAAAGTGAAGAAGAAAAGTAAGAAAAAGAGTCTTGCAATCAGTTATGTAAAGTTATACTAGAAGAGATATTTTTGATAATATTTGCATGAAAAGTGAAGAAGAAAAGTAAGAAAAAGAGTCTTGCAATCAGTTATGTAAAGTTATACTAGAAGAGATATTTTTGATTATATTTGCATGAAAAGTGAAGAAGAAAAGTAAGAAAAAGAGTCTGAAAATCAGTTTAACTAAAGTATATAAGTCATTTGAAGTTTTAAATAGATAAGATTTCTAAGAAAGTGAAGAAGAAAAGTAAGAAAAGAATCTTTCAATCAGTTATGTAAAGTTATACTAGAAGAGATATTTTTGATAATATTTGCATGAAAAGTGAAGAAGAAAAGTAAGAAAAAGAGTCTGAAATCAGTTTAACTAAAGTATATAAGTCATTTGAAGTTTTAAATAGATAAGATTTCTAAGAAAAGTGAAGAAGAAAAGTAAGAAAAAGAGTCTTGCAATCAGTTATGTAAAGTTATACTAGAAGAGATATTTTTGATAATATTTGCATGAAAAGTGAAGAAGAAAAGTAAGAAAAAGAGTCTTGCAATCAGTTATGTAAAGTTATACTAGAAGAGATATTTTTGATAATATTTGCATGAAAAGTGAAGAAGAAAAGTAAGAAAAAGAGTCTTGCAATCAGTTATGTAAAGTTATACTAGAAGAGATATTTTTGATAATATTTGCATGAAAAGTGAAGAAGAAAATTAAGAAAAAGAGTCTTGCAATCAGTTATGTAAAGTTATACTAGAAGAGATATTTTTGATAATATTTGCATGAAAAGTGAAGAAGAAAAGTAAGAAAAAGAGTCTTGCAATCAGTTATGTAAAGTTATACTAGAAGAGATATTTTTGATTATATTTGCATGAAAAGTGAAGAAGAAAAGTAAGAAAAAGAGTCTTGCAATCAGTTATGTAAAGTTATACTAGAAGAGATATTTTTGATTATATTTGCATGAAAAGTGAAGAAGAAAAGTAAGAAAAAGAGTCTTGCAATCAGTTATGTAAAGTTATACTACATAACTGATTGCAAGACTCTTTTTCTTACTTTTCTTCTTCACTTTTCATGCAAATATAATCAAAAATATCTCTTCTAGTATAACTTTACATAACTGATTGCAAGACTCTTTTTTCTTACTTTTCTTCTTCACTTTTCATGCAAATATAATCAAAAATATCTCTTCTAGTATAACTTTACATAACTGATTGCAAGACTCTTTTTCTTACTTTTCTTCTTCACTTTTCATGCAAATATTATCAAAAATATCTCTTCTAGTATAACTTTACATAACTGATTGCAAGACTCTTTTTCTTAATTTTCTTCTTCACTTTTCATGCAAATATTATCAAAAATATCTCTTCTAGTATAACTTTACATAACTGATTGCAAGACTCTTTTTCTTACTTTTCTTCTTCACTTTTCATGCAAATATTATCAAAAATATCTCTTCTAGTATAACTTTACATAACTGATTGCAAGACTCTTTTTCTTACTTTTCTTCTTCACTTTTCATGCAAATATTATCAAAAATATCTCTTCTAGTATAACTTTACATAACTGATTGCAAGACTCTTTTTCTTACTTTTCTTCTTCACTTTTCTTAGAAATCTTATCTATTTAAAACTTCAAATGACTTATATACTTTAGTTAAACTGATTTTCAGACTCTTTTTCTTACTTTTCTTCTTCACTTTTCATGCAAATATTATCAAAAATATCTCTTCTAGTATAACTTTACATAACTGATTGAAAGATTCTTTTTCTTACTTTTCTTCTTCACTTTTCTTAGAAATCTTATCTATTTAAAACTTCAAATGACTTATATACTTTAGTTAAACTGATTTTCAGACTCTTTTTCTTACTTTTCTTCTTCACTTTTCATGCAAATATAATCAAAAATATCTCTTCTAGTATAACTTTACATAACTGATTGCAAGACTCTTTTTCTTACTTTTCTTCTTCACTTTTCATGCAAATATTATCAAAAATATCTCTTCTAGTATAACTTTACATAACTGATTGCAAGACTCTTTTTCTTACTTTTCTTCTTCACTTTTCTTAGAAATCTTATCTATTTAAAACTTCAATGACTTATATACTTTAGTTAAACTGATTTTCAGACTCTTTTTCTTACTTTTCTTCTTCACTTTTCATGCAAATATTATCAAAAATATCTCTTCTAGTATAACTTTACATAACTGATTGAAAGATTCTTTTTCTTACTTTTCTTCTTCACTTTTCTTAGAAATCTTATCTATTTAAAACTTCAAATGACTTATATACTTTAGTTAAACTGATTTTCAGACTCTTTTTCTTACTTTTCTTCTTCACTTTTCATGCAAATATTATCAAAAATATCTCTTCTAGTATAACTTTACATAACTGATTGCAAGACTCTTTTTCTTAATTTTCTTCTTCACTTTTCATGCAAATATTATCAAAAATATCTCTTCTAGTATAACTTTACATAACTGATTGCAAGACTCTTTTTCTTACTTTTCTTCTTCACTTTTCATGCAAATATTATCAAAAATATCTCTTCTAGTATAACTTTACATAACTGATTGCAAGACTCTTTTTTCTTACTTTTCTTCTTCACTTTTCATGCAAATATTATCAAAAATATCTCTTCTAGTATAACTTTACATAACTGATTGCAAGACTCTTTTTCTTACTTTTCTTCTTCACTTTTCATGCAAATATAATCAAAAATATCTCTTCTAGTATAACTTTACATAACTGATTGCAAGACTCTTTTTCTTACTTTTCTTCTTCACTTTTCATGCAAATATTATCAAAAATATCTCTTCTAGTATAACTTTACATAACTGATTGCAAGACTCTTTTTCTTACTTTTCTTCTTCACTTTTCATGCAAATATTATCAAAAATATCTCTTCTAGTATAACTTTACATAACTGATTGCAAGACTCTTTTTCTTACTTTTCTTCTTCACTTTTCATGCAAATATAATCAAAAATATCTCTTCTAGTATAACTTTACATAACTGATTGCAAGACTCTTTTTCTTACTTTTCTTCTTCACTTTTCATGCAAATATAATCAAAAATATCTCTTCTAGTATAACTTTACATAACTGATTGCAAGACTCTTTTTCTTACTTTTCTTCTTCACTTTTCATGCAAATATTATCAAAAATATCTCTTCTAGTATAACTTTACATAACTGATTGCAAGACTCTTTTTCTTAATTTTCTTCTTCACTTTTCATGCAAATATTATCAAAAATATCTCTTCTAGTATAACTTTACATAACTGATTGCAAGACTCTTTTTCTTACTTTTCTTCTTCACTTTTCATGCAAATATTATCAAAAATATCTCTTCTAGTATAACTTTACATAACTGATTGCAAGACTCTTTTTCTTACTTTTCTTCTTCACTTTTCATGCAAATATTATCAAAAATATCTCTTCTAGTATAACTTTACATAACTGATTGCAAGACTCTTTTTCTTACTTTTCTTCTTCACTTTTCATGCAAATATAATCAAAAATATCTCTTCTAGTATAACTTTACATAACTGATTGCAAGACTCTTTTTCTTACTTTTCTTCTTCACTTTTCATGCAAATATTATCAAAAATATCTCTTCTAGTATAACTTTACATAACTGATTGCAAGACTCTTTTTCTTACTTTTCTTCTTCACTTTTCATGCAAATATTATCAAAAATATCTCTTCTAGTATAACTTTACATAACTGATTGCAAGACTCTTTTTCTTACTTTTCTTCTTCACTTTTCATGCAAATATTATCAAAAATATCTCTTCTAGTATAACTTTACATAACTGATTGCAAGACTCTTTTTCTTACTTTTCTTCTTCACTTTTCATGCAAATATTATCAAAAATATCTCTTCTAGTATAACTTTACATAACTGATTGCAAGACTCTTTTTTCTTACTTTCTTCTTCACTTTTCATGCAAATATTATCAAAAATATCTCTTCTAGTATAACTTTACATAACTGATTGCAAGACTCTTTTTCTTACTTTTCTTCTTCACTTTTCATGCAAATATTATCAAAAATATCTCTTCTAGTATAACTTTACATAACTGATTGCAAGACTCTTTTTCTTACTTTTCTTCTTCACTTTTCATGCAAATATTATCAAAAATATCTCTTCTAGTATAACTTTACATAACTGATTGCAAGACTCTTTTTCTTACTTTTCTTCTTCACTTTTCATGCAAATATTATCAAAAATATCTCTTCTAGTATAACTTTACATAACTGATTGCAAGACTCTTTTTCTTACTTTTCTTCTTCACTTTTCATGCAAATATTATCAAAAATATCTCTTCTAGTATAACTTTACATAACTGATTGCAAGACTCTTTTTCTTACTTTTCTTCTTCACTTTTCATGCAAATATTATCAAAAATATCTCTTCTAGTATAACTTTACATAACTGATTGCAAGACTCTTTTTCTTACTTTTCTTCTTCACTTTTCATGCAAATATTATCAAAAATATCTCTTCTAGTATAACTTTACATAACTGATTGCAAGACTCTTTTTCTTACTTTTCTTCTTCACTTTTCATGCAAATATAATCAAAAATATCTCTTCTAGTATAACTTTACATAACTGATTGCAAGACTCTTTTTCTTACTTTTCTTCTTCACTTTTCATGCAAATATTATCAAAAATATCTCTTCTAGTATAACTTTACATAACTGATTGCAAGACTCTTTTTCTTACTTTTCTTCTTCACTTTTCATGCAAATATTATCAAAAATATCTCTTCTAGTATAACTTTACATAACTGATTTTCAGACTCTTTTTCTTACTTTTCTTCTTCACTTTTCATGCAAATATTATCAAAAATATCTCTTCTAGTATAACTTTACATAACTGATTGCAAGACTCTTTTTCTTACTTTTCTTCTTCACTTTTCATGCAAATATTATCAAAAATATCTCTTCTAGTATAACTTTACATAACTGATTGCAAGACTCTTTTTCTTACTTTTCTTCTTCACTTTTCATGCAAATATTATCAAAAATATCTCTTCTAGTATAACTTTACATAACTGATTGCAAGACTCTTTTTCTTACTTTTCTTCTTCACTTTTCATGCAAATATTATCAAAAATATCTCTTCTAGTATAACTTTACATAACTGATTGCAAGACTCTTTTTCTTACTTTTCTTCTTCACTTTTCATGCAAATATTATCAAAAATATCTCTTCTAGTATAACTTTACATAACTGATTGCAAGACTCTTTTTCTTACTTTTCTTCTTCACTTTTCATGCAAATATTATCAAAAATATCTCTTCTAGTATAACTTTACATAACTGATTGCAAGACTCTTTTTCTTACTTTTCTTCTTCACTTTTCATGCAAATATTATCAAAAATATCTCTTCTAGTATAACTTTACATAACTGATTGCAAGACTCTTTTTCTTACTTTTCTTCTTCACTTTTCATGCAAATATTATCAAAAATATCTCTTCTAGTATAACTTTACATAACTGATTGCAAGACTCTTTTTCTTACTTTTCTTCTTCACTTTTCATGCAAATATTATCAAAAATATCTCTTCTAGTATAACTTTACATAACTGATTGCAAGACTCTTTTTCTTACTTTTCTTCTTCACTTTTCATGCAAATATTATCAAAAATATCTCTTCTAGTATAACTTTACATAACTGATTGCAAGACTCTTTTTCTTACTTTTCTTCTTCACTTTTCTTAGAAATCTTATCTATTTAAAACTTCAAATGACTTATATACTTTAGTTAAACTGATTTTCAGACTCTTTTTCTTACTTTTCTTCTTCACTTTTCATGCAAATATTATCAAAAATATCTCTTCTAGTATAACTTTACATAACTGATTGAAAGATTCTTTTTCTTACTTTTCTTCTTCACTTTTCTTAGAAATCTTATCTATTTAAAACTTCAAATGACTTATATACTTTAGTTAAACTGATTTTCAGACTCTTTTTCTTACTTTTCTTCTTCACTTTTCATGCAAATATAATCAAAAATATCTCTTCTAGTATAACTTTACATAACTGATTGCAAGACTCTTTTTCTTACTTTTCTTCTTCACTTTTCATGCAAATATTATCAAAAATATCTCTTCTAGTATAACTTTACATAACTGATTGCAAGACTCTTTTTCTTACTTTTCTTCTTCACTTTTCTTAGAAATCTTATCTATTTAAAACTTCAAATGACTTATATACTTTAGTTAAACTGATTTTCAGACTCTTTTTCTTACTTTTCTTCTTCACTTTTCATGCAAATATTATCAAAAATATCTCTTCTAGTATAACTTTACATAACTGATTGAAAGATTCTTTTTCTTACTTTTCTTCTTCACTTTTCTTAGAAATCTTATCTATTTAAAACTTCAAATGACTTATATACTTTAGTTAAACTGATTTTCAGACTCTTTTTCTTACTTTTCTTCTTCACTTTTCATGCAAATATTATCAAAAATATCTCTTCTAGTATAACTTTACATAACTGATTGCAAGACTCTTTTTCTTAATTTTCTTCTTCACTTTTCATGCAAATATTATCAAAAATATCTCTTCTAGTATAACTTTACATAACTGATTGCAAGACTCTTTTTCTTACTTTTCTTCTTCACTTTTCATGCAAATATTATCAAAAATATCTCTTCTAGTATAACTTTACATAACTGATTGCAAGACTCTTTTTCTTACTTTTCTTCTTCACTTTTCATGCAAATATTATCAAAAATATCTCTTCTAGTATAACTTTACATAACTGATTGCAAGACTCTTTTTCTTACTTTTCTTCTTCACTTTTCATGCAAATATAATCAAAAATATCTCTTCTAGTATAACTTTACATAACTGATTGCAAGACTCTTTTTCTTACTTTTCTTCTTCACTTTTCATGCAAATATTATCAAAAATATCTCTTCTAGTATAACTTTACATAACTGATTGCAAGACTCTTTTTCTTACTTTTCTTCTTCACTTTTCATGCAAATATTATCAAAAATATCTCTTCTAGTATAACTTTACATAACTGATTGCAAGACTCTTTTTCTTACTTTTCTTCTTCACTTTTCATGCAAATATAATCAAAAATATCTCTTCTAGTATAACTTTACATAACTGATTGCAAGACTCTTTTTCTTACTTTTCTTCTTCACTTTTCATGCAAATATTATCAAAAATATCTCTTCTAGTATAACTTTACATAACTGATTGCAAGACTCTTTTTCTTACTTTTCTTCTTCACTTTTCATGCAAATATTATCAAAAATATCTCTTCTAGTATAACTTTACATAACTGATTGCAAGACTCTTTTTCTTACTTTTCTTCTTCACTTTTCATGCAAATATTATCAAAAATATCTCTTCTAGTATAACTTTACATAACTGATTGCAAGACTCTTTTTCTTACTTTTCTTCTTCACTTTTCATGCAAATATTATCAAAAATATCTCTTCTAGTATAACTTTACATAACTGATTGCAAGACTCTTTTTCTTACTTTTCTTCTTCACTTTTCATGCAAATATTATCAAAAATATCTCTTCTAGTATAACTTTACATAACTGATTGCAAGACTCTTTTTCTTACTTTTCTTCTTCACTTTTCTTAGAAATCTTATCTATTTAAAACTTCAAATGACTTATATACTTTAGTTAAACTGATTTTCAGACTCTTTTTCTTACTTTTCTTCTTCACTTTTCATGCAAATATTATCAAAAATATCTCTTCTAGTATAACTTTACATAACTGATTGAAAGATTCTTTTTCTTACTTTTCTTCTTCACTTTTCTTAGAAATCTTATCTATTTAAAACTTCAAATGACTTATATACTTTAGTTAAACTGATTTTCAGACTCTTTTTCTTACTTTTCTTCTTCACTTTTCATGCAAATATTATCAAAAATATCTCTTCTAGTATAACTTTACATAACTGACTGCAAGACTCTTTTTCTTAATTTTCTTCTTCACTTTTCATGCAAATATTATCAAAAATATCTCTTCTAGTATAACTTTACATAACTGACTGCAAGACTCTTTTTCTTAATTTTCTTCTTCACTTTTCATGCAAATATTATCAAAAATATCTCTTCTAGTATAACTTTACATAACTGATTGCAAGACTCTTTTTCTTACTTTTCTTCTTCACTTTTCATGCAAATATTATCAAAAATATCTCTTCTAGTATAACTTTACATAACTGATTGCAAGACTCTTTTTCTTACTTTTCTTCTTCACTTTTCATGCAAATATTATCAAAAATATCTCTTCTAGTATAACTTTACATAACTGATTGCAAGACTCTTTTTCTTACTTTTCTTCTTCACTTTTCTTAGAAATCTTATCTATTTAAAACTTCAAATGACTTATATACTTTAGTTAAACTGATTTTCAGACTCTTTTTCTTACTTTTCTTCTTCACTTTTCATGCAAATATTATCAAAAATATCTCTTCTAGTATAACTTTACATAACTGATTGAAAGATTCTTTTTCTTACTTTTCTTCTTCACTTTTCTTAGAAATCTTATCTATTTAAAACTTCAAATGACTTATATACTTTAGTTAAACTGATTTTCAGACTCTTTTTCTTACTTTTCTTCTTCACTTTTCATGCAAATATTATCAAAAATATCTCTTCTAGTATAACTTTACATAACTGATTGCAAGACTCTTTTTCTTACTTTTCTTCTTCACTTTTCATGCAAATATTATCAAAAATATCTCTTCTAGTATAACTTTACATAACTGATTGCAAGACTCTTTTTCTTAATTTTCTTCTTCACTTTTCATGCAAATATTATCAAAAATATCTCTTCTAGTATAACTTTACATAACTGATTGCAAGACTCTTTTTCTTACTTTTCTTCTTCACTTTTCATGCAAATATTATCAAAAATATCTCTTCTAGTATAACTTTACATAACTGATTGCAAGACTCTTTTTCTTACTTTTCTTCTTCACTTTTCATGCAAATATAATCAAAAATATCTCTTCTAGTATAACTTTACATAACTGATTGCAAGACTCTTTTTCTTACTTTTCTTCTTCACTTTTCATGCAAATATTATCAAAAATATCTCTTCTAGTATAACTTTACATAACTGATTGCAAGACTCTTTTTCTTAATTTTCTTCTTCACTTTTCATGCAAATATTATCAAAAATATCTCTTCTAGTATAACTTTACATAACTGATTGCAAGACTCTTTTTCTTACTTTTCTTCTTCACTTTTCATGCAAATATTATCAAAAATATCTCTTCTAGTATAACTTTACATAACTGACTGCAAGACTCTTTTTCTTAATTTTCTTCTTCACTTTTCATGCAAATATTATCAAAAATATCTCTTCTAGTATAACTTTACATAACTGATTGCAAGACTCTTTTTCTTACTTTTCTTCTTCACTTTTCATGCAAATATTATCAAAAATATCTCTTCTAGTATAACTTTACATAACTGACTGCAAGACTCTTTTTCTTAATTTTCTTCTTCACTTTTCATGCAAATATTATCAAAAATATCTCTTCTAGTATAACTTTACATAACTGATTGCAAGACTCTTTTTCTTACTTTTCTTCTTCACTTTTCATGCAAATATTATCAAAAATATCTCTTCTAGTATAACTTTACATAACTGATTGCAAGACTCTTTTTCTTACTTTTCTTCTTCACTTTTCATGCAAATATAATCAAAAATATCTCTTCTAGTATAACTTTACATAACTGATTGCAAGACTCTTTTTCTTACTTTTCTTCTTCACTTTTCATGCAAATATTATCAAAAATATCTCTTCTAGTATAACTTTACATAACTGATTGCAAGACTCTTTTTCTTACTTTTCTTCTTCACTTTTCATGCAAATATTATCAAAAATATCTCTTCTAGTATAACTTTACATAACTGATTGCAAGACTCTTTTTCTTACTTTTCTTCTTCACTTTTCATGCAAATATTATCAAAAATATCTCTTCTAGTATAACTTTACATAACTGACTGCAAGACTCTTTTTCTTAATTTTCTTCTTCACTTTTCATGCAAATATTATCAAAAATATCTCTTCTAGTATAACTTTACATAACTGACTGCAAGACTCTTTTTCTTAATTTTCTTCTTCACTTTTCATGCAAATATTATCAAAAATATCTCTTCTAGTATAACTTTACATAACTGATTGCAAGACTCTTTTTCTTACTTTTCTTCTTCACTTTTCATGCAAATATTATCAAAAATATCTCTTCTAGTATAACTTTACATAACTGATTGCAAGACTCTTTTTCTTACTTTTCTTCTTCACTTTTCTTAGAAATCTTATCTATTTAAAACTTCAAATGACTTATATACTTTAGTTAAACTGATTTTCAGACTCTTTTTCTTACTTTTCTTCTTCACTTTTCATGCAAATATTATCAAAAATATCTCTTCTAGTATAACTTTACATAACTGATTGAAAGATTCTTTTTCTTACTTTTCTTCTTCACTTTTCTTAGAAATCTTATCTATTTAAAACTTCAAATGACTTATATACTTTAGTTAAACTGATTTTCAGACTCTTTTTCTTACTTTTCTTCTTCACTTTTCATGCAAATATTATCAAAAATATCTCTTCTAGTATAACTTTACATAACTGATTGCAAGACTCTTTTTCTTACTTTTCTTCTTCACTTTTCATGCAAATATTATCAAAAATATCTCTTCTAGTATAACTTTACATAACTGATTGCAAGACTCTTTTTCTTAATTTTCTTCTTCACTTTTCATGCAAATATTATCAAAAATATCTCTTCTAGTATAACTTTACATAACTGATTGCAAGACTCTTTTTCTTACTTTTCTTCTTCACTTTTCATGCAAATATAATCAAAAATATCTCTTCTAGTATAACTTTACATAACTGATTGCAAGACTCTTTTTCTTACTTTTCTTCTTCACTTTTCATGCAAATATAATCAAAAATATCTCTTCTAGTATAACTTTACATAACTGATTGCAAGACTCTTTTTCTTACTTTTCTTCTTCACTTTTCATGCAAATATTATCAAAAATATCTCTTCTAGTATAACTTTACATAACTGATTGCAAGACTCTTTTTCTTAATTTTCTTCTTCACTTTTCATGCAAATATTATCAAAAATATCTCTTCTAGTATAACTTTACATAACTGATTGCAAGACTCTTTTTCTTACTTTTCTTCTTCACTTTTCATGCAAATATAATCAAAAATATCTCTTCTAGTATAACTTTACATAACTGATTGCAAGACTCTTTTTCTTACTTTTCTTCTTCACTTTTCATGCAAATATTATCAAAAATATCTCTTCTAGTATAACTTTACATAACTGATTGAAAGATTCTTTTTCTTACTTTTCTTCTTCACTTTTCTTAGAAATCTTATCTATTTAAAACTTCAAATGACTTATATACTTTAGTTAAACTGATTTTCAGACTCTTTTTCTTACTTTTCTTCTTTACTTTTCATGCAAATATAATCAAAAATATCTCTTCTAGTATAACTTTACATAACTGATTGAAAGATTCTTTTTCTTACTTTTCTTCTTCACTTTTCTTAGAAATCTTATCTATTTAAAACTTCAAATGACTTATATACTTTAGTTAAACTGATTTTCAGACTCTTTTTCTTACTTTTCTTCTTCACTTTTCATGCAAATATTATCAAAAATATCTCTTCTAGTATAACTTTACATAACTGATTGCAAGACTCTTTTTCTTACTTTTCTTCTTCACTTTTCATGCAAATATTATCAAAAATATCTCTTCTAGTATAACTTTACATAACTGATTGCAAGACTCTTTTTCTTAATTTTCTTCTTCACTTTTCATGCAAATATTATCAAAAATATCTCTTCTAGTATAACTTTACATAACTGATTGCAAGACTCTTTTTCTTACTTTTCTTCTTCACTTTTCATGCAAATATAATCAAAAATATCTCTTCTAGTATAACTTTACATAACTGATTGCAAGACTCTTTTTCTTACTTTTCTTCTTCACTTTTCATGCAAATATAATCAAAAATATCTCTTCTAGTATAACTTTACATAACTGATTGCAAGACTCTTTTTCTTACTTTTCTTCTTCACTTTTCATGCAAATATTATCAAAAATATCTCTTCTAGTATAACTTTACATAACTGATTGCAAGACTCTTTTTCTTAATTTTCTTCTTCACTTTTCATGCAAATATTATCAAAAATATCTCTTCTAGTATAACTTTACATAACTGATTGCAAGACTCTTTTTCTTACTTTTCTTCTTCACTTTTCATGCAAATATAATCAAAAATATCTCTTCTAGTATAACTTTACATAACTGATTGCAAGACTCTTTTTCTTACTTTTCTTCTTCACTTTTCATGCAAATATTATCAAAAATATCTCTTCTAGTATAACTTTACATAACTGATTGAAAGATTCTTTTTCTTACTTTTCTTCTTCACTTTTCTTAGAAATCTTATCTATTTAAAACTTCAAATGACTTATATACTTTAGTTAAACTGATTTTCAGACTCTTTTTCTTACTTTTCTTCTTTACTTTTCATGCAAATATAATCAAAAATATCTCTTCTAGTATAACTTTACATAACTGATTGCAAGACTCTTTTTCTTACTTTTCTTCTTCACTTTTCATGCAAATATTATCAAAAAAATCTCTTCTAGTATAACTTTACATAACTGATTGCAAGACTCTTTTTCTTACTTTTCTTCTTCACTTTTCTTAGAAATCTTATCTATTTAAAACTTCAAATGACTTATATACTTTAGTTAAACTGATTTTCAGACTCTTTTTCTTACTTTTCTTCTTCACTTTTCATGCAAATATTATCAAAAATATCTCTTCTAGTATAACTTTACATAACTGATTGAAAGATTCTTTTTCTTACTTTTCTTCTTCACTTTTCTTAGAAATCTTATCTATTTAAAACTTCAAATGACTTATATACTTTAGTTAAACTGATTTTCAGACTCTTTTTCTTACTTTTCTTCTTCACTTTTCATGCAAATATTATCAAAAATATCTCTTCTAGTATAACTTTACATAACTGATTGCAAGACTCTTTTTCTTAATTTTCTTCTTCACTTTTCATGCAAATATTATCAAAAATATCTCTTCTAGTATAACTTTACATAACTGATTGCAAGACTCTTTTTCTTACTTTTCTTCTTCACTTTTCATGCAAATATTATCAAAAATATCTCTTCTAGTATAACTTTACATAACTGATTGCAAGACTCTTTTTCTTACTTTTCTTCTTCACTTTTCATGCAAATATTATCAAAAATATCTCTTCTAGTATAACTTTACATAACTGATTGCAAGACTCTTTTTCTTACTTTTCTTCTTCACTTTTCATGCAAATATAATCAAAAATATCTCTTCTAGTATAACTTTACATAACTGATTGCAAGACTCTTTTTCTTACTTTTCTTCTTCACTTTTCATGCAAATATTATCAAAAATATCTCTTCTAGTATAACTTTACATAACTGATTGCAAGACTCTTTTTCTTACTTTTCTTCTTCACTTTTCATGCAAATATTATCAAAAATATCTCTTCTAGTATAACTTTACATAACTGATTGAAAGATTCTTTTTCTTACTTTTCTTCTTCACTTTTCATGCAAATATAATCAAAAATATCTCTTCTAGTATAACTTTACATAACTGATTGCAAGACTCTTTTTCTTACTTTTCTTCTTCACTTTTCATGCAAATATTATCAAAAATATCTCTTCTAGTATAACTTTACATAACTGATTGCAAGACTCTTTTTCTTACTTTTCTTCTTCACTTTTCATGCAAATATTATCAAAAATATCTCTTCTAGTATAACTTTACATAACTGATTGCAAGACTCTTTTTCTTACTTTTCTTCTTCACTTTTCATGCAAATATTATCAAAAATATCTCTTCTAGTATAACTTTACATAACTGATTGCAAGACTCTTTTTCTTACTTTTCTTCTTCACTTTTCATGCAAATATTATCAAAAATATCTCTTCTAGTATAACTTTACATAACTGATTGCAAGACTCTTTTTCTTACTTTTCTTCTTCACTTTTCATGCAAATATTATCAAAAATATCTCTTCTAGTATAACTTTACATAACTGATTGCAAGACTCTTTTTCTTACTTTTCTTCTTCACTTTTCTTAGAAATCTTATCTATTTAAAACTTCAAATGACTTATATACTTTAGTTAAACTGATTTTCAGACTCTTTTTCTTACTTTTCTTCTTCACTTTTCATGCAAATATTATCAAAAATATCTCTTCTAGTATAACTTTACATAACTGATTGAAAGATTCTTTTTCTTACTTTTCTTCTTCACTTTTCTTAGAAATCTTATCTATTTAAAACTTCAAATGACTTATATACTTTAGTTAAACTGATTTTCAGACTCTTTTTCTTACTTTTCTTCTTCACTTTTCATGCAAATATTATCAAAAATATCTCTTCTAGTATAACTTTACATAACTGACTGCAAGACTCTTTTTCTTAATTTTCTTCTTCACTTTTCATGCAAATATTATCAAAAATATCTCTTCTAGTATAACTTTACATAACTGACTGCAAGACTCTTTTTCTTAATTTTCTTCTTCACTTTTCATGCAAATATTATCAAAAATATCTCTTCTAGTATAACTTTACATAACTGATTGCAAGACTCTTTTTCTTACTTTTCTTCTTCACTTTTCATGCAAATATTATCAAAAATATCTCTTCTAGTATAACTTTACATAACTGATTGCAAGACTCTTTTTCTTACTTTTCTTCTTCACTTTTCATGCAAATATTATCAAAAATATCTCTTCTAGTATAACTTTACATAACTGATTGCAAGACTCTTTTTCTTACTTTTCTTCTTCACTTTTCTTAGAAATCTTATCTATTTAAAACTTCAAATGACTTATATACTTTAGTTAAACTGATTTTCAGACTCTTTTTCTTACTTTTCTTCTTCACTTTTCATGCAAATATTATCAAAAATATCTCTTCTAGTATAACTTTACATAACTGATTGAAAGATTCTTTTTCTTACTTTTCTTCTTCACTTTTCTTAGAAATCTTATCTATTTAAAACTTCAAATGACTTATATACTTTAGTTAAACTGATTTTCAGACTCTTTTTCTTACTTTTCTTCTTCACTTTTCATGCAAATATTATCAAAAATATCTCTTCTAGTATAACTTTACATAACTGATTGCAAGACTCTTTTTCTTACTTTTCTTCTTCACTTTTCATGCAAATATTATCAAAAATATCTCTTCTAGTATAACTTTACATAACTGATTGCAAGACTCTTTTTCTTAATTTTCTTCTTCACTTTTCATGCAAATATTATCAAAAATATCTCTTCTAGTATAACTTTACATAACTGATTGCAAGACTCTTTTTCTTACTTTTCTTCTTCACTTTTCATGCAAATATAATCAAAAATATCTCTTCTAGTATAACTTTACATAACTGATTGCAAGACTCTTTTTCTTACTTTTCTTCTTCACTTTTCATGCAAATATAATCAAAAATATCTCTTCTAGTATAACTTTACATAACTGATTGCAAGACTCTTTTTCTTACTTTTCTTCTTCACTTTTCATGCAAATATTATCAAAAATATCTCTTCTAGTATAACTTTACATAACTGATTGCAAGACTCTTTTTCTTAATTTTCTTCTTCACTTTTCATGCAAATATTATCAAAAATATCTCTTCTAGTATAACTTTACATAACTGATTGCAAGACTCTTTTTCTTACTTTTCTTCTTCACTTTTCATGCAAATATAATCAAAAATATCTCTTCTAGTATAACTTTACATAACTGATTGCAAGACTCTTTTTCTTACTTTTCTTCTTCACTTTTCATGCAAATATTATCAAAAATATCTCTTCTAGTATAACTTTACATAACTGATTGAAAGATTCTTTTTCTTACTTTTCTTCTTCACTTTTCTTAGAAATCTTATCTATTTAAAACTTCAAATGACTTATATACTTTAGTTAAACTGATTTTCAGACTCTTTTTCTTACTTTTCTTCTTTACTTTTCATGCAAATATAATCAAAAATATCTCTTCTAGTATAACTTTACATAACTGATTGCAAGACTCTTTTTCTTACTTTTCTTCTTCACTTTTCATGCAAATATTATCAAAAATATCTCTTCTAGTATAACTTTACATAACTGATTGCAAGACTCTTTTTCTTACTTTTCTTCTTCACTTTTCTTAGAAATCTTATCTATTTAAAACTTCAAATGACTTATATACTTTAGTTAAACTGATTTTCAGACTCTTTTTCTTACTTTTCTTCTTCACTTTTCATGCAAATATTATCAAAAATATCTCTTCTAGTATAACTTTACATAACTGATTGAAAGATTCTTTTTCTTACTTTTCTTCTTCACTTTTCTTAGAAATCTTATCTATTTAAAACTTCAAATGACTTATATACTTTAGTTAAACTGATTTTCAGACTCTTTTTCTTACTTTTCTTCTTCACTTTTCATGCAAATATTATCAAAAATATCTCTTCTAGTATAACTTTACATAACTGACTGCAAGACTCTTTTTCTTAATTTTCTTCTTCACTTTTCATGCAAATATTATCAAAAATATCTCTTCTAGTATAACTTTACATAACTGACTGCAAGACTCTTTTTCTTAATTTTCTTCTTCACTTTTCATGCAAATATTATCAAAAATATCTCTTCTAGTATAACTTTACATAACTGATTGCAAGACTCTTTTTCTTACTTTTCTTCTTCACTTTTCATGCAAATATTATCAAAAATATCTCTTCTAGTATAACTTTACATAACTGATTGCAAGACTCTTTTTCTTACTTTTCTTCTTCACTTTTCATGCAAATATTATCAAAAATATCTCTTCTAGTATAACTTTACATAACTGATTGCAAGACTCTTTTTCTTACTTTTCTTCTTCACTTTTCATGCAAATATTATCAAAAATATCTCTTCTAGTATAACTTTACATAACTGATTGCAAGACTCTTTTTCTTACTTTTCTTCTTTACTTTTCATGCAAATATAATCAAAAATATCTCTTCTAGTATAACTTTACATAACTGATTGCAAGACTCTTTTTCTTACTTTTCTTCTTCACTTTTCATGCAAATATTATCAAAAATATCTCTTCTAGTATAACTTTACATAACTGATTGCAAGACTCTTTTTCTTACTTTTCTTCTTCACTTTTCTTAGAAATCTTATCTATTTAAAACTTCAAATGACTTATATACTTTAGTTAAACTGATTTTCAGACTCTTTTTCTTACTTTTCTTCTTCACTTTTCATGCAAATATTATCAAAAATATCTCTTCTAGTATAACTTTACATAACTGATTGAAAGATTCTTTTTCTTACTTTTCTTCTTCACTTTTCTTAGAAATCTTATCTATTTAAAACTTCAAATGACTTATATACTTTAGTTAAACTGATTTTCAGACTCTTTTTCTTACTTTTCTTCTTCACTTTTCATGCAAATATTATCAAAAATATCTCTTCTAGTATAACTTTACATAACTGACTGCAAGACTCTTTTTCTTAATTTTCTTCTTCACTTTTCATGCAAATATTATCAAAAATATCTCTTCTAGTATAACTTTACATAACTGATTGCAAGACTCTTTTTCTTACTTTTCTTCTTCACTTTTCATGCAAATATTATCAAAAAATATCTCTTCTAGTATAACTTTACATAACTGATTGCAAGACTCTTTTTCTTACTTTTCTTCTTCACTTTTCATGCAAATATTATCAAAAATATCTCTTCTAGTATAACTTTACATAACTGATTGCAAGACTCTTTTTCTTACTTTTCTTCTTCACTTTTCATGCAAATATTATCAAAAATATCTCTTCTAGTATAACTTTACATAACTGATTGCAAGACTCTTTTTCTTACTTTTCTTCTTCACTTTTCTTAGAAATCTTATCTATTTAAAACTTCAAATGACTTATATACTTTAGTTAAACTGATTTTCAGACTCTTTTTCTTACTTTTCTTCTTCACTTTTCATGCAAATATTATCAAAAATATCTCTTCTAGTATAACTTTACATAACTGATTGAAAGATTCTTTTTCTTACTTTTCTTCTTCACTTTTCTTAGAAATCTTATCTATTTAAAACTTCAAATGACTTATATACTTTAGTTAAACTGATTTTCAGACTCTTTTTCTTACTTTTCTTCTTCACTTTTCATGCAAATATTATCAAAAATATCTCTTCTAGTATAACTTTACATAACTGATTGCAAGACTCTTTTTCTTACTTTTCTTCTTCACTTTTCATGCAAATATTATCAAAAATATCTCTTCTAGTATAACTTTACATAACTGATTGCAAGACTCTTTTTCTTAATTTTCTTCTTCACTTTTCATGCAAATATTATCAAAAATATCTCTTCTAGTATAACTTTACATAACTGATTGCAAGACTCTTTTTCTTACTTTTCTTCTTCACTTTTCATGCAAATATAATCAAAAATATCTCTTCTAGTATAACTTTACATAACTGATTGCAAGACTCTTTTTCTTACTTTTCTTCTTCACTTTTCATGCAAATATAATCAAAAATATCTCTTCTAGTATAACTTTACATAACTGATTGCAAGACTCTTTTTCTTACTTTTCTTCTTCACTTTTCATGCAAATATTATCAAAAATATCTCTTCTAGTATAACTTTACATAACTGATTGCAAGACTCTTTTTCTTAATTTTCTTCTTCACTTTTCATGCAAATATTATCAAAAATATCTCTTCTAGTATAACTTTACATAACTGATTGCAAGACTCTTTTTCTTACTTTTCTTCTTCACTTTTCATGCAAATATAATCAAAAATATCTCTTCTAGTATAACTTTACATAACTGATTGCAAGACTCTTTTTCTTACTTTTCTTCTTCACTTTTCATGCAAATATTATCAAAAATATCTCTTCTAGTATAACTTTACATAACTGATTGAAAGATTCTTTTTCTTACTTTTCTTCTTCACTTTTCTTAGAAATCTTATCTATTTAAAACTTCAAATGACTTATATACTTTAGTTAAACTGATTTTCAGACTCTTTTTCTTACTTTTCTTCTTTACTTTTCATGCAAATATTATCAAAAATATCTCTTCTAGTATAACTTTACATAACTGATTGCAAGACTCTTTTTCTTACTTTTCTTCTTCACTTTTCATGCAAATATTATCAAAAAAATCTCTTCTAGTATAACTTTACATAACTGATTGCAAGACTCTTTTTCTTACTTTTCTTCTTCACTTTTCTTAGAAATCTTATCTATTTAAAACTTCAAATGACTTATATACTTTAGTTAAACTGATTTTCAGACTCTTTTTCTTACTTTTCTTCTTCACTTTTCATGCAAATATTATCAAAAATATCTCTTCTAGTATAACTTTACATAACTGATTGAAAGATTCTTTTTCTTACTTTTCTTCTTCACTTTTCTTAGAAATCTTATCTATTTAAAACTTCAAATGACTTATATACTTTAGTTAAACTGATTTTCAGACTCTTTTTCTTACTTTTCTTCTTCACTTTTCATGCAAATATTATCAAAAATATCTCTTCTAGTATAACTTTACATAACTGATTGCAAGACTCTTTTTCTTAATTTTCTTCTTCACTTTTCATGCAAATATTATCAAAAATATCTCTTCTAGTATAACTTTACATAACTGATTGCAAGACTCTTTTTCTTACTTTTCTTCTTCACTTTTCATGCAAATATTATCAAAAATATCTCTTCTAGTATAACTTTACATAACTGATTGCAAGACTCTTTTTCTTACTTTTCTTCTTCACTTTTCATGCAAATATTATCAAAAATATCTCTTCTAGTATAACTTTACATAACTGATTGCAAGACTCTTTTTCTTACTTTTCTTCTTCACTTTTCATGCAAATATAATCAAAAATATCTCTTCTAGTATAACTTTACATAACTGATTGCAAGACTCTTTTTCTTA
>CAMPDV010003030.1:22500-52088 GCA_946699065.1 Loxodes magnus | reverse complement strand
TCACTACAACGTACTATTAGGTACAACTTCTTGGTTCAACTAGGTACGACTAAGTTCTACTAGGTAAAACTTCTCGGTACAACTAGGTACGAATAGGTTACGACTAGGTACGACTAGGTACTACTAGGTACGACTATGTACGACTAGGTACTATTAGGTACTACTACTCGATACGACTAGGTTCTACTAGGTACTATTTCTCGTTTCAACTATGTACTAATAGGTACGACTAGGTTCTACTAGGTACAACTTCTCGGTACAACTTGGTACGACTAAGTTCAACTAGGTACTACAATAGATACTATTAGGTATTATTTCTCGTTATGACTAGGTAATAATGGGTACTATTTCTCGTTATAACTAGGTACTATTAGGTACTAATAGCTACTATTCCACGTTATAACTACGTGCTTATGGTACTATTAGGTACTACTACTCGGTACGAAAAGGTACTAATTAAGTACTATTTTCTCGTTATAACTAGGTACTAATAGGTACCACTAGGTACTACTAGGTACTAATAAGTACTATTTCAAGGTACGACTGGGTTATACTAGGTACTATACTCGGTACAACTAGGTACTTATAGGTACTATTTCTCGTTATAACTAGGTACTTATAGGTACTATTCTCGTTATAACTAGGTACTAATAGGTACTATTTCTCGTTACAACTAGGTATTATTTGGTACTATTTCTTGTTACAACTAGGTAATATTAGGTACAACAAGGTACATACTAGGTACTAATAGGTACAACTAGGTACTACTAGGTACTAATAAGTACTATTTCAAGGTACGACTGGGTTCTTACTAGGTATCTAATACTCGGTACAACTAGGTACCTTATAGGTACTATTTTCTCGTTATAACTAGGTTACTATATGAGGTACTACTTCTCGTTATAACTAGGTACTAATAGGTACTATTTCTCGTTACAACTAGGTACTAATAGGTACAACTAGGTACTACTAGGTACTAATAGGTACTACTTCTCGTTATAACTAGGTACTAATAGGTACTATTTCTCGTTATAACTAGGTACTAATAGGTACTATTTCTCGTTATAACTAGGTACTATTAAGGTACAACAAGGTACTACTAGGTACTACTAGGTACTACTAGGTACTACTAGGTACGAATAGGTACTAATAAGTACTACTAGGTACTAATAAGTACTATTTCAAGGTACGACTAGGTTCTACTAGGTACTAATACTCGGTACAACTTAGGTACTTATAGGTACTATTTTTCGTTATAACTAGGTACTATTAGGTACTATTTCTCGTTATAACTAGGTACTAATAAGTACTATTTCTCGTTACTACTAGGTACTAATAGGTACTATATCTCGTTATAACTAGGTACTAATAGGTACTATTTCTCGTTACAACTAGGTACTAATAGGTACAACTAGGTACTACTAGGTACTTGATAAGTACTATTTCTCGTTATAACTAGGTACTAATAAGTACTATTTCTCGTTATAACTAGGTACTAATAGGTACTACTTCTCGTTATAACTAGGTACTAATAGGTACATTTCTCGTTACAACTAGGTTCTAATAGGTACTATTTCTCGTTACAACTAGGTACTATTAGGTACAACAAGGTACTACTAGGTACTACTAGGTACTACTAGGTACTACTAGGTACGACTATGTACGACTAGGTACTATTAGGTACTACTACTCGATACGACTAGGTTCTACTAGGTACTATTTCTCGTTATAACTAGGTACTATTAGGTACTAATAGCTACTATTCCTCGTTATAACTACGTACTTATGGTACTATTAGGTACTACTACTCGGTACGAATAGGTACTAATAAGTACTATTTCTCGTTATAACTAGGTACGAATAGGTACAACTAGGTACTACTAGGTACTAATAAGTACTATTACAAGGTACGACTGGGTTCTACTAGGTACTAATACTCGGTACAACTAGGTACTTATAGGTACTATTTCTCGTTAAAACTAGGTACTAATAGGTACTACTTCTCGTTATAACTAGGTACTTATAGGTACTATTTCTCGTTACAACTAGGTACTAATAGGTACAACTAGGTACTACTAGGTACTAATAAGTACTATTTCAAGGTACGACTGGGTTCTACTAGATACTAATACTCGGTACAACTAGGTACTTTAATGTACTATTTCTCGTTATAACTAGGTACTATTAGGTACTACTTCTCGTTATAAAAAGGTACTTATAGGTACTATTTCTCGTTATAACTAGGTACTATTAGGTACTAATAGCTACTATTCCTCGTTATAACTACGTACTTATGGTACTATTAGGTACTACTACTCGGTACGAATAGGTACTAATAAGTACTATTTCTCGTTATAACTAGGTACGAATAGGTAATATTTCTCGTTTCCACTAGGGTACTAATAGGTACGACTAGGTTCTACTATGTACAACTAGGTACGACTAAGTTCTACTATGTACTATTACTCGGTACGAATAGGTATTAATAAATACTATTTCTTGTTATAACTAGGTACTAATAGACACTACAACGTACTATTAGGTACAACTTCTTGGTTCAACTAGGTACGACTAAGTTCTACTAGGTAAAACTTCTCGGTACAACTAGGTACGAATAGGTACGACTAGGTACGACTAGGTACTACTAGGTACGACTATGTACGACTAGGTACTATTAGGTACTACTACTCGATACGACTAGGTTCTACTAGGTACTATTTCTCGTTTCAACTATGTACTAATAGGTACGACTAGGTTCTACTAGGTACAACTTCTCGGTACAAACTTGGTACGACTAAGTTCAACTAGGTACTACCAATAGGTACTATTAGGTATTATTTCTCGTTATGACTAGGTAATAATAGCTACTATTCCTCGTTATAACTACGTGCTTATGGTACTATTAGGTAGTACTACTCGGTACGATAGGTACTAATAAGTACTATTTCTCGTTATAACTAGGTACTAATAGGTACAACTAGGTACTACTAGGTACTAATAAGTACTATTTCAAGGTACGACTGGGGTTCTACTAGGTACTAATACTCGGTACAACTAGGTACTTATAGGTACTATTTCTCGTTATAACTAGGTACTATTAGGTACTACTTCTCGTTATAACTAGGTACTTATAGTACTATTTCTCGTTATAACTAGGTACTAATAGGTACAACTAGGTACTACTAGGTACTAATAGGTACTAATAAGTACTACTAGGTACTAATAAGTACTATTTCAAGGTACGACTGGGTTCTACTAGGTACTAATACTCGGTACAACTAGGTACTTATAGGTACTATTTCTCGTTATAGATAGTTACTATTAGGTACTACTTCTCGTTATAACTAGGTACTAATAGGTACTATTTCTCGTTACAACTAGGTACTAATAGGTACAACTAGGTACTACTAGGTACTAATAGGTACTACTTCTCGTTATTAACTAGGTACTAATAGGTACTATATCTCGTTATAACTAGGTACTATTAGGTACAACAAGGTACTACTAGGTACTACTAGGTACTACTAGGTACTACTAGGTACGACTATGTACGACTAGGTACTATTAGGTACTACTACTCGATACGACTAGGTTCTACTAGGTACTATTCTCGTTATAACTAGGTACTATTAGGTACTAATAGCTACTATTCCTCGTTATAACTACGTACTTATGGTACTATTAGGTACTACTACTCGGTACGAATAGGTACTAATAAGTACTATTTCTCGTTATAACTAGGTACTAATAGGTACAACTAGGTACTACTAGGTACTAATAAGTACTATTTTCAAGGTACGACTGGGTTCTACTAGGTACTAATACTCGGTACAACTAGGTACTTATAGGTACTATTTCTCGTTATAACTAGGTACTATTAGGTACTACTTCTTGTTATAACTAGGTACTTAAAGGTACTATTTCTCGTTATAACTAGGTACTATTAGGTACTACTTCTCGTTATAACTAGGTACTAATAGGTACTATTTCTCGTTACAACTAGGTACTATTAGGTACAACAAGGTACTACTAGGTACGAATAGGTACTAATAAGTACTACTAGGTACTTATAGGTACTATTTCTCGTTATAACTAGGTACTATTAGGTACTACTTCTCGTTATAACTAGGTACTAATAGGTACTATTTCTCGTTACAACTAGGTACTATTAGGTGCTACTTCTCGTTATAACTAGGTACTAATAGGTACAACTAGTTACTACTAGGTACTAATTAGTACTATTTCAAGGTACGACTGGGTTTCTACTAGGTACTTATACTCGGTACAACTAGGTACTTATAGGTACTATTTCTCGTTATAACTAGGTACTATTAGGTACTACTTCTCGTTATAACTAGGTACTATTAGGTAACAACTAGGTACGACTAGGTACAACTTCTCGGTACGAATAAGTTATACTAGGTACTATTTCTCGTTATGACTAGTACTTATGGTACTTTTAGGTACTACTTCTCGTTAAAAACTATGTACTAAGAGATACTATTAGGTACAACTTCTCGTTATAACTAGGTACTAATAAGTACTATTTCTCGTTACAACTAGGTACTAATAGGTACTATTTCTCGTTACAACTAGGTACTATTAGGTTACAACAAGGTACTACTAGGTACTACTAGGTACTACTAGGTACTACTAGGTACGACTATGTACGACTAGGTACTATTAGGTACTACTACTCGATACGACTAGGTTCTACTAGGTACTATTTCTCGTTATAACTAGGTACTATTAGGTACTAATAGCTACTATTCCTCGTTATAACTACGTACTTATGGTACTATTAGGTACTACTACTCGGTACGAATAGGTACTAATAAGTACTATTTCTCGTTATAACTAGGTACTAATAGGTACAACTAGGTACTACTATGTACTAATAGACACTATTTCTCGTTATAACTATGTACTATTAGGTACTACTTCTCGTTATAACTAGGTACTATTAGGTACAACTTCTCGTTATAACTAGGTACTAATAAGTACTATTTCTCGTTACAACTAGGTACTATTAGGTACAACAAGGTACTACTAGTACAACTAGGTACGACTAGGTACAACTTCTCTGTACGATTAAGTTCTACTAGGTACTATTTCTCGTTATGACTAGTACTTATGGTACTTTTAGGTACTACTTCTCTTTATAACTATGTACTAAGAGATACTATTAGGTACAACTTCTCGTTATAACTAGGTACTAATAAGTACATATTTCAAGGTACGACTAGGTTTCTACTAGGTACTAATACTCGGTACAACTAGGTACTTATAGGTACTATATTTCGTTATAACTAGGTACTATTAGGTACTATTTCTCGTTATAACTAGGTACTAATAAGTACTATTTCTCGTTACAACTAGGTTACTAATAGGTACTATTTCTCGTTATAACTAGGTACTAATAGGTACTATTTTCTCGTTACAACTAGGTACTAATAGGTATTACTAGGTACTACTAGGTACTAATAAGTACTATTTCTCGTTATAACTAGGTACTAATAAGTACTATTTCTCGTTATAACTAGGTACTAATAGGTACTACTTCTCGTTATAAACTAGGTACTAATAGGTACTATTTCTCGTTACAACTAGGTACTAATAGGTACTAATTTCTCGTTACAACTAGGTACTATTAGGTACAACAAGGTACTACTAGGTACTACTAAGGTACTACTAGGTACGACTATGTACGACTAGGTACTATTAGGTACTACTACTCGATACGACTAGGTTCTACTAGGTACTACTACTTGTTACAACTAGGTACTATTAGGTACTAATAGCTACTATTCCTCGTTATAACTAGGTACTAATAGACACTACAACGTACTATTAGGTACAACTTCTTGGTTCAACTAGGTACGACTAAGTTCTACTAGGTAAAACTTCTCGGTACAACTAAGGTACGAATAGGTACGACTAGGTACGACTAGGTACTACTAGGTACGACTATGTACGACTAGGTACTATTAGGTACTACTACTCGATACGACTAGGTTCTACTAGGTACTATTTCTCGTTTCAACTATGTACTAATAGGTACGACTAGGTTCTACTAGGTACATCTTCTCGGTACAACTTGGTACGACTAAGTTCAACTAGGTACTACCAATAGGTACTATTAGGTATTATTTCTCGTTATGACTAGGTAATAATAGCTACTATTCCTCGTTATAACTACGTGCTTATGGTACTATTAGGTAGTACTACTCGGTACGAAAAGGTACTAATAAGTACTATTTCTCGTTATAACTAGGTACTAATAGGTAACCACTAGGTACTACTAGGTACTAATAAGTACTATTTCAAGGTACGACTGGTTCTACTAGGTACTAATACTCGGTACAACTAGGTACTTATAGGTACTATTTCTCGTTATAACTAGGTACTATTAGGTACTACTTCTCGTTATAACTAGGTACTAAAGGTACTATTTCTCGTTATAACTAGGTACTATTAGGTACTATTTCTCGTTACAACTAGGTATTATTAGGTACTATTCTCGTTATAACTAGGTACTATTAGGTACAACAAGGTACTACTAGGTACTAATAGGTACTAATAAGTACTAGTAGGTTACTATAAGTACAATTTCAAGGTACGACTGGGTTCTACTAGGTACTAATACTCGGTACAACTAGGTACTTATAGGTACTATTTCTCGTTATAACTAGGTACTAATAGGTACTACTTCTCGTTATAACTAGGTACTAATAGGTACTATTTCTCGTTACAACTAGGTACTAATAGTTACAACTAGGTACTACTAGGTACTAATAGGTACTAATAAGTACTACTAGGTACTATAAGTACTATTTCAAGGTACGACTGGGTTCTACTAGGTACTAATACTCGGTACAACTAGGTACTTATAGGTACTATTTCTCGTTATAACTAGGTACTATTAGGTACTAATAGCTACTATTCCTCGTTATAACTACGTACTTATGGTACTATTAGGTACTACTACTCGGTACGAATAGGTACTAATAGGTACTATTTCTCGTTATAACTAGGTACTATTAGGTACAACAAGGTACTACTAGGTACTACTAGGTACTACTAGGTACTACTAGGTACGACTATGTACGACTAGGTACTATTAGGTACTACTACTCGATACGACTAGGTTCTACTAGGTACTATTTCTCGTTATAACTAGGTACTATTAGGTACTAATAGCTACTATTCCTCGTTATAACTACGTACTTATGGTACTATTAGGTACTACTACTCGGTACGAATAGGTACTAATAAGTACTATTTCTCGTTATAACTAGGTACTAATAGGTACTAATAAGTACTACTAGGTACTAATAAGTACTATTTCAAGGTACGACTGGGTTCTACTAGGTACTAATACTCGGTACAACTAGGTACTTATAGGTACTATTTCTCGTTATAACTAGGTACTATTAGTACTAATAGCTACTATTCCTCGTTATAACTACGTACTTATGGTACTATTAGGTACTACTATTAGGTACAACTAGGTACTACAGTGTACTAATAGGTACTACTTCTCGTTATAACTAGGTACTAAAAGGTACTATTTCTCGTTATAACTAGGTACTATTAGGTACTATTTCTCGTTACAACTAGGTACTATTAGGTACAACAAGGTACTACTAGGTACGAATAGGTACTAATAAGTACTACTAGGTACTAATAAGTACTATTTCAAGGTACGACTGGGTTCTACTAGGTACTAATACTCGGTACAACTAGGTACTTATAGGTACTATTTCTCGTTATAACTAGGTAATAATAGGTACTATTTCTCGTTACAACTAGGTACTAATAGGTACAACTAGGTACTACTAGGTACTAATAAGTACTATTTCAAGGTACGACTGGATCTACTAGGTACTAATACTCGGTACAACTAGGGTACTTATAGGTACTATTTCTCGTTATAACTAGGGTACTATTATGGTACTACTTCTCGTTATAACTAGGTACTAATAGGTACTATTTCTCGTTACAACTAGGTATTATTAGGTACTATTTCTCGTTACAACTAGGTACTATTAGGTCTACTTCTCGTTATAACTAGGTACTAATAGGTACTATTTCTCGTTACAACTAGGTACTAATAGGTACAACTAGGTACTACTAGGTACTAATAGGTACTAATAAGTACTACTAGGTACTAATAAGTACTATTTCAAGGTACGACTGGGTTCTACTAGGTACTAATACTCGGTACAACTAGGTACTTATAGGTACTATTTCTCGTTATAACTAGGTACTATTAGGTAACTACTTCTCGTTATAACTAGGTACTAATAGGTACTATTTATCGTTACAACTAGGTACTAATAGGTACAAACTAGGTACTACTAGGTACTAATAGGTACTATCTTCTCGTTATAACTAGGTACTAATAGGTACTATTTCACGTTATAACTAGGTACTATTAGGTACAACAAGGTACTAGTAGGTACTACTAGGTACTACTAGGTACTATTAGGTACTACTACTCGATACGACTAGGTTCTACTAGGTACTATTTCTCGTTATAACTAGGTACTTATGGTACTATTAGGTACTACTACTCGGGTACGAATAGGTACTAACTAAGTACTATTTCTCGTTATAACTAGGTACTAATAGGTAACTATTTCTCGTTATAACTAGGTACTATTAGGTACAACAAGGTACTTGTAGGTACTACTAGATAATACTAGGTGACTACTAGGTACTATTAGGTACTACTAGGTACTACTAGGTACTACTAGGTACGACTAGTACGACTAGGTACTATTAGGTACTACTACTCGATACGACTAGGTTCTACTAGGTATTATTTCTCGTTATAACTAGGTACTATTAGGTACTAATAGGCTACTATTCCTCGTTTTAACTAACGTACTTATGGTACTATTAGGTACTTACTACTCGGTACGAATAGGTACTAATAAGTACTATATCTCGTTATAACTAGGTACGAATAGGTAATATTTCTCGTTTCCACTAGGTACTAATAGGTACGACTAGGTTTCTACTATGTACAACTAGGTACGACTAAGTTCTACTATGTACTATTACTCGGTACGAATAGGTATTAATAAGTACTTATTTCTTGTTATAACTAGGTACTAATAGACACTACAACGTACTATTAGGTACAACTTCTTGGTTCAACTAGGTACGACTAAGTTCTACTAGGTAAAACTTCTCGGTACAACTAGGTACGAATAGGTACGACTAGGTACGACTAGGTACTACTAGGTACGACTATGTACGACTAGGTACTATTAGGTACTACTACTCGATACGACTAGGTTCTACTAGGTACTATTTCTCGTTTCAACTATGTACTAATAGGTACGACTAGGTTCTACTAGGTACAACTTCTCGGTACAACTTGGTACGACTAAGTTCAACTAGGTACTACCAATAGATACTATTTAGGTATTATTTCTCGTTATGACTAGGTAATATGGGTACTATTTCTCGTTATAACTAGGTACTATTAGGTACTAATAGCTACTATTCCTCGTTATAACTACGTGCTTATGGTACTATTAGGTACTACTACTCGGTACGAAAAGGTACTAATAAGTACTATTTCTCGTTATAACTAGGTACTAATAGGTACCACTAGGTACTACTAGGTACTAATAAGTACTATTTCAGGTACGACTGGGTTCTACTAGGTACTAATACTCGGTACAACTAGGTACTTATAGGTACTATTTCTCGGTTATACTAGGTACTAGTAGGTACTACTTCTCGTTATAACTAGGTACTTATAGGTACTTTTTCTCGTTATAACTAGGTACTAATAGGTACTATTTCTCGTTACAACTAGGTATTATTAGGTACTATTTCTTGTTACAACTAGGTACTATTAGGTACAACAAGGTACTACTAGGTACTAATAGGTACAACTAGGTACTACTAGGTACTAATAAGTACTATTTCAAGGTACGACTGGGTTCTACAAGGTACTAATACTCGGTACAACTAGGTACTTATAGGTACTATTCTCGTTATAACTAGGTACTATTAGGTACTACTTCTCGTTATAACTAGGTACTAATAGGTACTATTTCTCGTTACTACTAGGTACTAATAGGTACAACTAGGTACTACTAGGTACTAATAGGTTACTACTTCTCGTTATAACTAGGTACTAATAGGTACTATTTCTCGTTATAACTAGGTACTAATAGGTACTATTTCTCGTTATAACTAGGTACTATTAGGTACAACAAGGTACTACTAGGTACTACTAGGTACTACTAGGTACTACTAGGTACGAATAGATACTAATAAGTACTACTAGGTACTAATAAGTACTATTTCAAGGTACGACTAGGTTCTACTAGGTACTAATACTCGGTACAACTAGGTACTTATAGGTACTATTTTTCGTATAAATCTAGGTACTATTAGGTACTATTTCTCGTTATAACTAGGTACTAATAAGTACTATTTCTCGTTACAACTAGGTACTAATAGGTACTATTTCTCGTTATAACTAGGTACTAATAGGTACTATTTCTCGTTACAACTAGGTACTAATAGGTACAACTAGGTACTACTAGGTACTAATAAGTACTATTTCTCGTTATAACTAGGTACTAATAAGTACTATTTCTCGTTATTAACTAGGTACTAATAGGTACTACTTCTCGTTATAACTAGGTACTAATAGGTACTATTTCTCGTTACAACTAGGTTCTAATAGGTACTATTTCTCGTTACAACTAGGTACTATTAGGTATACAACAAGGTACTACTAGGTACTACTAGGTACTACTAGGTACTACTAGGTACGACTATGTACGACTAGGTACTATTAGGTACTACTACTCGTTACGACTAGGTTCTACTAGGTACTATTTCTCGTTTATAAACTAGGTACTATTAGGTACTAATAGCTACTATTCCTCGTTATAACTACGTACTTATGGTACTATTAGGTACTACTACTCGGTACGAATAGGTACTAATAAGTACTATTTCTCGTTATTAACTAGGTACGAATAGGTACAACTAGGTACTACTAGGGTTACTAATATGTACTATTACAAGGTACGACTGGGTTCTACTAGGTACTAATACTCGGTACAACTAGGTACTTATAGGTACTATTTCTCGTTAAAAACTAGGTACTAATAGGTACTACTTCTCGTTATAACTAGGTACTTATAGGTACTATTTCTCGTTACAACTAGGTACTAATAAGGTACAACTAGGTACTACTAGGTACTAATAAGTACTATTTCAAGGTACGACTGGGTTCTACTAGATACTAATACTCGGTACAACTAGGTACTTTAATGTACTATTTCTCGTTATAACTAGGTTACTATTAGGTACTACTTCTCGTTATAAAAAGGTACTTATAGGTACTATTTCTCGTTATAACTAGGTACTATTAGGTACTAATAGCTTACTATTCCTCGTTATAACTACGTACTTATGGTACTATTAGGTACTACTACTCGGTACGAATAGGTACTAATAAAGTACTATTTCTCGTTATAACTAGGTACGAATAGGTAATATTTCTCGTTTCCACTAGGTACTAATAGGTACGACTAGGTTCTACTATGTACAACTAGGTACGACTAAGTTTCTACTATGTACTATTACTCGGTACGAATAGGTATTAATAAATACTATTTCTTGTTATAACTAGGTACTAATAGACACTACAACGTACTATTAGGTACAACTTCTTGGTTCAACTAGGTACGGACTAAGTTCTACTAGGTAAAACTTCTCGGTACAAATAGGTACGAATAGGTTACGACTAGGTACGACTAGGTACTACTAGGTACGACTATGTACGACTATTTACTATTAGGTACTACTACTCGATACGACTAGGTTCTACTAGGTACTATTTCTCGTTTCAACAATGTACTAATAGGTACGACTTGGTTCTACTAGGTACAACTTCTCGGTACAACTTGGTACGACTAAGTTCAACTAGGTACTACCAATAGGTACTATTAGGTATTATTTCTCGTTATGACTAGGTAATAATAGCTACTATTCCTCGTTATAACTACGTGCTTATGGTACTATTAGGTAGTACTACTCGGTACGAAAAGGTACTAATAAGTACTATTTCTCGTTATAACTAGGTACTAATAGGTACCACTAGGTACTACTAGGTACTAATAAGTACTATTTCAAGTACGACTGGGGTTCTACTAGGTACTAATACTCGGTACAACTAGGTACTTATAGGTACTATTTCTCGTTATAACTAGGTACTATTAGGTACTACTTCTCGTTATAACTAAGGTACTTATAGGTACTATTTCTCGTTATAACTAGGTACTAATAGGTACAACTAGGTACTACTAGGTACTAATAGGTACTAATAAGTACTACTAGGGTACTAATAAGTACTATTTCAAGGTACGACTGGGTTGCTACTAGGTACTAATACTCGGTACAACTAGGTACTTATAGGTATCTATTTCTCGTTATAGATAGTTACTATTAGGTACTACTTCTCGTTATAACTAGGTACTAATAGGTACTATTTCTCGTTACAACTAGGTACTAAATAGGTACAACTAGGTACTACTAGGTACTAATAGTGTACTACTTCTCGTTATAACTAGGTACTAATAGGTACTATATCTCGTTATAACTAGGTACTATTAGGTACAACAAGGTACTACTATGTACTACTAGGTACTACTAGGTACTTCTAGGTACGACTATGTACGACTAGGTACTATTAGGTACTACTACTCGATACGACTAGGTTCTACTAGGTACTATTTCTCGTTATAACTAGGTACTATTAGGTACTAATAGCTACTATTCCTCGTTATAACTACGTACTTATGGTACTTTTAGGTACTACTACTCGGTACGAATAGGTACTAATAAGTACTATTTCTCGTTATAACTAGGTACTAATAGGTACAACTAGGTACTACTAGGTACTAATAAGTACTATTTCAAGGTACGACTGGGTTCTACTAGGTACTAAATACTCGGTACATACTAGGTACTTATTGGTACTATTTCTCGTTATAACTAGGTACAACAAGGTACTACTTCTTGTTATAACTAGGTACTTAAAGGTACTATTTCTCGTTATAACTAGGTACTATTAGGTACTACTTCTCGTTATAACTAGGTACTAATAGGTACTATTTCTCGTTACAACTAGGTACTATTAGGTACATACAATGTACTAACTAGGTACGAATAGGTACTAATAAGTACTACTAGGTACTTATAGGTACTATTCTCGTTATAACTAGGTACTATTAGGTACAACTTCTCGTTATAACTAGGTACTAATAGGTACTATTTCTCGTTACAACTAGGTACTATTAGGTGCTACTTCTCGTTATAACTAGGTACTAATAGGTTCAAACTAGTTACTACTAGGTACTAATTAGTACTATTTCAAGGTACGACTGGGTTCTACTAGGTACTTATACTCGGTACAACTAGGTACTTAATGGTACTATTTCTCGTTATAACTAGGTACTATTAGGTACTACTTCTCGTTATAACTAGGTACTATTAGGTACAACCTAGGTACGACTAGGTACAATCTTCTCGGTACGAATAAGTTCTACTAGGTACTATTTCTCGTTATGACTAGTAACTTATGGTACTTTTAGGTACTACTTCTCGTTATAACTATGTACTAAGAGATACTATTAGGTACAACTTCTCGTTATAACTAGGTACTAATAAGTACTATTTCTCGTTACAACTAGGTACTAATAGGTACTATTTCTCGTTACAACTAGGTACTATTAGGTACAACAAGGTACTACTAGGTACTACTAGGTACTACTAGGTACTACTAGGTACGACTATGTACGACTAGGTACTATTAGGTACTACTACTCGATACGACTAGGTTCTACTAGGTACTATTTCTCGTTATAACTAGGTAACTATTAGGTACTAATAGCTACTATTCCTCGTTATAACTACGTACTTATGGTACTATTAGGTTACTACTTCTCGGTACGAATAGGTACTAATAAGTACTATTTCTCGTTATAACTAGGTACTAATAGGTACAAACTAGGTACTACTATGTACCTAATAGGTACTATTTCTCGTTATAACTAGGTACTATTAGGTACTACTTCTCGTTATAACTAGGTACTATTAGGTACAACTTCTCGTTATAACTAGGTACTAATAAGTACTATTTCTCGTTACAACTAGGTACTATTAGGTACAACAAGGTACTACTAGGTACAACTAGGTACGACTAGGTACAACTTCTCTGTACGAATAAGTTCTACTAGGTACTATTTCTCGTTATGACTAGTACATATGGTACTTTTAGGTACTACTTCTCTTTATAACTATGTACTAAGAGATACTATTAGGTACAACTTCTCGTTATTAACTAGGTACTAATAAGTACTATTTCATAGGTTACGACTAGGTTCTACTAGGTACTATTACTCGGTACAACTAGGTACTTATAGGTACTATTTTTCGTTATAACTATGTTACTATTAGGTACTATTTCTCGTTATAACTAGGTACTAATAAGTACTATTTCTCGTTACAACTAGGTACTATTAGGTACTATTTCTCGTTATAACTAGGTACTAATAGGTACTATTTCTCGTTACAACTAGGTACTATAGGTACATCTAGGTACTACTAGGTACTAATAAGTACTATGTTCTCGTTATAACTAGGTTACTAATAAGTACTATTTCTCGTTATATCTAGGTACTATTAGGTACTACTTCTCGTTATAACTAGGTACTAATAGGTACTATTTCTCGTTACAACTAGGTTCTAATAGGTACTATTTCTCGTTACTACTAGGTACTATTAGGTACAACAAGGTACTACTAGGTACTACTAGGTACTACTAGGTACTACTAGGTACGACTATGTACGACTAGGTACTATTAGGTACTACTACTCGATACGACTAGGTTCTACTAGGTACTATTTCTCGTTATAACTAGGTACTTTTAGGTACTAATAGCTACTATTCCTCGTTATAACTACGTACTTATGGTACTATTAGGTACTACTACTCGGTACGAATAGGTACTAATAAGTACTATTTCTCGTTATAACTAGGTACGTATAGGTACAACTAGGTACTACTAGGTACTAATAAGTACTATTACAAGGTACGACTGGGTTCTACTAGGTACTAATACTCGGTACAACTAGGTACTTATAGGTACTATTTCTCGTTAAAACTAGGTACTAATAGGTACTACTTCTCGTTATATCTAGGTACTTATAGGTACTATTTCTCGTTACAACTAGGTACTAATAGGTACAACTAGGTACTACTAGGTACTAATAAGTACTATTTCAAGGTACGACTGGGTTCTACTAGATACTAATACTCGGTACAACTAGGTACTTTAATGTACTATTTCTCGTTATAACTAGGTACTATTAGGTACTACTTCTCGTTATAAAAAGGTACTTATAGGTACTATTTCTCGTTATAACTAGGTTACTATTAGGTACTAATAGCTACTATTCCTCGTTATAACTACGTACTTATGGTACTATTAGGTACTACTACTCGGTACGAATAGGTACTAATAAGTACTATTTCTCGTTATAACTAGGTACGAATAGGTAATATTTCTCGTTTCCACTAGGTACTAATAGGTACGACTAGGTTCTACTATGTACAACTAGGTACGACTAAGTTCTACTATGTACTATTACTCGGTACGAATAGGTATTAATAAATACTATTTCTTGTTTAAACTAGGTACTAATAGACACTACAACGTACTATTAGGTACAACTTCTTGGTTCAACTAGGTACGACTAAGTTCTACTAGGTAAAACTTCTCGGTACAACTAGGTACGAATAGGTACGACTAGGTACGACTTAGGTACTACTAGGTACGACTATGTACGACTAGTTACTATTAGGTACTACTACTCGATACGACTAGGTTCTACTAGGTATCTATTTCTCGTTTCAACTATGTACTAATAGGTACGACTAGGTTCTACTAGGTACAACTTCTCGGTACAACTTGGTAACGACTAAGTTCAACTAGGTACTACCAATAGGTACTATTAGGTATTATTTCATCGTTATGACTAGGTAATAATAGCTACTAATCCTCGTTATAACCTACGTGCTTTTGGTACTATTAGGTAGTACTACTCGGTACGAAAAGGTACTAATAAGTACTATTTCTCGTTATTAACTAGGTACTAATAGGTACCACTAGGTACTACTAGGTACTAATAAGTACTATTTCAAGGTACGACTGGGTTCTACTAGGTACTAATACTCGGTACAACTAGGGTACTTATAGGTACTATATCTCGTTATAACTAGGTACTATAGGTACTACTTCTCGTTATAACTAGGTACTTATAGGTACTATTTCTCGTTATAACTAGGTACTAATAGGTACAACTAGGTACTACTAGGTACTAATAGGTACTAATAAGTACTACTAGGTACTAATAAGTACTATTTCAAGGTACGACTGGGTTCTACTAGGTACTAATACTCGGTACAACTAGGTACTTATAGGTACTATTTCTCGTTATAGATAGTTACTATTAGGTACTACTTCTCGGTTATAACTAGGTACTAATAGGTACTATTTCTCGTTACAACTAGGTACTAATAGTACAACTAGGTACTACTAGGTACTAATAGGTACTACTTCTCGTTATAACTAGGTACTAATAGGTACTATATCTCGTTATAACTAGGTACTATAGGTACAACAAGGTACTACTAGGTACTACTAGGTACTACTAGGTACTACTAGGTACGACTATGTACGACTAGGTACTATTAGGTACTACTACTCGATACGACTAGGTTCTACTAGGTACTATTTCTCGTTATAACTAGGTACTATTAGTACTAATAGCTACTATTCCTCGTTATAACTACGTACTTATGGTAACTATAGGTACTACTACTCGGTACGAATAGGTACTAATAATTACTATTTCTCGTTATAACTAGGTACTAATAGGTACAACTAGGTACTACTAGGTACTAATAAGTACTATTTCAAGGTACGACTGGGTTCTACTAGGTACTAATACTCGGTACAACTAGGTACTTATTGAGTACTATTTCTCGTTATAACTAGGGTACTATTAGGTACTACTTCTTGTTATAACTAGGTACTTAAAGGTACTATTTCTCGTTATAACTAGGTACTATTAGGTACAACAAGGTACGACTGGGTTCTACTAGGTACTTATACTCGGTACAACTAGGTACTTATAGGTACTATTTCTCGATTATACATAGGTACTATTAGGTTACTACTTCTCGTTATAACTAGGTACTATTAGGTACAACTAGGTACGACTAGGTACAAACTTCTCGGTACGAATAAGTTCTACTAGGTACTATTTCTCGTTATGACTAGTACTTATGGTACTTTTTAGGTACTACTTCTCGTTATAACTATGTACTAAGAGATACTATTAGGTACAACATCTCGTTATAACTAGGTACTAATAAGTACTATTTCTCGTTACAACTTAGGTACTAATAGGTACTATTTTCTCGTATACAACTAGGTACTATTAGGTACAACAAGGTACAACTAGGTACTACTAGGTACTACTAGGTACTACTAGGTACGACTATGTACGACTAGGTACTATTAGGTACTACTACTCGATACGACTAGGTTCTACTAGGTACTATTTCTCGTTATAACTAGGTACTATTAAGGTACTAATAGCTACTATTCCTCGTTATAACTACGTACTTATGGTACTATTAGGTACTACTACTCGGTACGAATAGGTACTAATAAGTACTATTTCTCGTTATAACTAGGTACTAATAGGTACAACTAGGTACTAACTAGGTACTAATAAGTACTATTTCTCGTTATAATCTAGGTACTAATAGGTACTACTTCTCGTTATAACTAGGTACTATTAGGTACAACTTCTCGTTATAACTAGGTACTAATAAGTACTATTTCTCGTTACAACTAGGTACTATTAGGTACAACAAGGTACTACTAGGTACAACTAGTACGACTAGGTACAACTTCTCTGTACGAATAAGTTCTACTAGGTACTATTTCTCGTTATGACTAGTACTTATGGTACTTTTAGGTACTACTTCTCTTATAACTATGTACTAAGAGATACTATTAGGTAACACTTCTCGTTATAACTAGGTACTTAATAAGTACTATTTCTCGTTACAACTAGGTACTAATAGGTACTATTTCTCGTTACAACTAGGTACTATTAGGTACAACAAGGGTACTACTAGGTACTACTAGGTACTACTAGGTACTACTAGGTACGACTATGTACGACTAGGGTACTATTAGGTACTACTACTCGATACGACTAGGTTCTACTAGGTACTATTTCTCGTTATAAACTAGGTACTAATTAGGTACTAATAGCTACTATTCCTCGTTATAACTACGTACTTATGGTACTATTAGGTACTACTACTCGGTATGAATAGGTACTAATAAGTACTATTTTCTCGTTATAACTAGGTACTAATAGGTACAACTATGTACTACTAGGTACAAATTAGTACTATTTCAGGTACGACTGGTTCTACTAGGTACTTATACTCGGTAATAACTAGGTACTTATAGGTACTATTTCTCGTTATAACTAGGTACTATTAGGTACTACTTCTCGTTTATAACTAGGTACTTATAGGTACTATTTCTCGTTATAACTAGGTACTAATAGGTACTACTTCTCGTTATAACTAGGTACTATTAGGTACTACTTCTCGTTATAACTAGGTACTATTAGGTACAACTTCTCGTTATAACTAGGTACTAATAAGTACTATTTCTCGTTACAACTAGGTACTAATAGGTACTATTTCTCGTTACAACTAGGTACTATTAGGTACAACAAGGTACTACTAGGTACTACTAGGTACTACTAGGTACTACTAGGTACGACTATGTACGACTAGGTACTATTAGGTACTACTACTCGATACGACTAGGTTCTACTAGGTACTATTTCTCGTTATAACATAGGTACTATTAGGTACTAATAGCTACTATTCCTCGTTATAACTACGTACTTTTGGTACTATTAGGTACTACTACTCGGTACGAATAGGTACTAATAAGTACTATTTCTCGTTATAACTAGGTACATAATAAGGTAACAACTAGGTACTACTAGGTACTAATAAGTACTATTTCAAGGTACGACTGGGTTCTACTAGGTACTAATACTCGGTACAACTAGGTACTTATAGGTACTATTTTCTCGTTTATAACTAGGTACTATTAGGTACTACATCTTGTTATAACCTAGGTACTTAAAGGTACTATTTCTCGTTATAACTAGGTACTATTAGGTACAACAAGGTACGACTGGGTTCTACTAGGTACTTATACTCGGTACAACTAGGTACTTATAGGTACTATTTCTCGTTATAACTAGGTACTATTAGGTACTACTTCTCGTTATAACTAGGTACTATTAGGTACAACTAGGTACGACTAGGTACAACTTCTCGGTACGAATAAGTTCTACTAGGTACTATTTCTCGTTTATGACTAGTACTTATGGTACTTTTAGGTACTACTTCTCGTTATAACTATGTACTAAGAGATACTATTAGGTACAACTTCTCGTTATAACTAGGTACTAATAAGTACTATTTCTCGTTACAACTAGGTACTAATAGGTACTATTTCTCGTTACAACTAGGTTACTATTAGGTACAACAAGGTACAACTAGGTACTACTAGGTACTACTAGGTACTACTAGGTACGACTATGTACGACTAGGTACTATTAGGTACTACTACTCGATACGACTAGGTTCTTCTAGGGTACTATTTCTCGTTATAACTAGGTTACTATTAGGTACTAATAGCTACTATTCCTCGTTATAACTACGTACTTATGGTACTATTAGGTACTACTACTCGGTACGAATAGGTACTAATAAGTACTATTTCTCGTTATAACTAGGTACTAATAGGTACAACTAGGTACTAACTAGGTACTAATAAGTACTATTTCTCGTTATAACTAGGTACTAATAGGTACTACTTCTCGTTATAACTAGGTACTATTAGGTACAACTTCTCGTTATAACTAGGTACTAATAAGTACTATTTCTCGTTACAACTAGGTACTTATTAGGTACAACAGGTACTACTAGGTACAACTAGGTACGACTAGGTACAACTTCTCTGTACGAATAAGTTCTACTAGGTACTATTTCTCGTTATGACTAGTACTTATGGTACTTTTAGGTACTACTTCTCTTTATAACTATGTACTAAGAGATACTATTAGGTACAACTTCTCGTTATAACTAGGTACTAATAAGTACTATTTCTCGTTACAACTAGGTACATAATAGGTACTATTTCTCGTTACAACTAGGTTCTATAAGGATTACAACAAGGTACTACTAGGTTCTACTAGGTACTAACTAGGTACTACTAGGTACGACTATGTACGACTAGGTACTATTAGGTACTACTACTCGATACGACTAGGTTCTACTAGGTACTATTTCTCGTTATAACTAGGTACTATTAGGTACTAATAGCTACTATTCCTCGTTATAACTACGTACTTATGGTACTAATAGGTACTACTTCTCGTTATAACTAGGTACTAATAGGTACTATTTCTCGTTATAACTAGGTACTTATAGGTACTATTTCTCGTTATAACTAGGTACTAATAGGTACAACTAGGTACTACTAGGTACTAATAAGTACTATTTCTCGTTTTAACTAGGTACTAATAGGTACTACTTCTCGTTATAACTAGGTACTAATAGGTACTACTTCTCGTTATAACTAGGGTACTAATAGGTACTATTTCTCGTTACAACTAGGTACTAATAGGTACTACTTCTCGTTATAACTAGGTACTAATAGGTACTATTTCTCGTTACAACTAGGTACTAATAGGTACTACTTCTCGTTATAACTAGGTACTAATAGGTACTACTTCTCGTTATAACTAGGTACTAATAGGTACTATTTCTCGTTACAACTAGGTACTAATAGGTACTACTTCTCGTTATAACTAGGTACTAATAGGTACTATTTCTCGTTACAACTAGGTACTAATAGGTACAACTAGGTACTACTAGGTACTAATTAGTACTATTTCTCGTTATAACTAGGTACTAATAGGTACTACTTCTCGTTATAAACTAGGGTACTAATAGGGTACTTACTTCTCGTTATAACTAGGTACTAATAGGTACTATTTCTCGTTATAACTAGGTACTAATAGGTACAACTAGGTACTAATAAGTACTATTTCTCGTTATAACTAGGTACTAATAGGTACTATTTCTCGTTACAACTAGGTACTAATAGGCACAACTAGGTACTACTAGGTACTAATAAGTACTATTTCTCGTTATAACTAGGTACTAATAGGTACTACTTCTCGTTATAACTAGGTACTAATAGGTACTACTTCTCGTTATAACTAGGTACTAATAGGTACTATTTCTCGTTATAACTAGGTACTAATAGGTACTATTTCTCGTTATAACTAGGTACTAATAGGTACAACTAGGTACTACTAGGTACTAATAAGTACTATTTCTCGTATAACTAGGTACTAATAGGTACTACTTCTCGTTATAACTAGGTACTAATAGGTACTACTTCTCGTTATAACTAGGTACTAATAGGTACTATTTCTCGTTATAACTAGGTACTAATAGGTACAAACTAGGTACTACTAGGGTACTAATAAGTACTATTTCTCGTTATAACTAGGTACTAATAGGTTACTATTTCTCGTTACAACTAGGTACTAATAGGCACAACTAGGTACTACTAGGTACTAATAAGTACTATTTCTCGTTATAACTAGGTACTAATAGGTACTACTTCTCGTTATAACTAGGTACTAATAGGTACTACTTCTCGTTATAACTAGGTACTAATAGGTACTATTTCTCGTTATAACTAGGTACTAATAGGTACTACTTCTCGTTATAACTAGGTACTAATAGGTACTATTTCTCGTTACAACTAGGTACTAATAGGTACAACTAGGGTACTACTAGGTACTAATAAGTACTATTTCTCGTTATAACTAGGTACTAATAGGTACTACTTCTCGTTATAACTAGGTACTAATAGGTACTACTTCTCGTTATAACTAGGAACTAATAGGTACTATTTCTCGTTACAACTAGGGTACTAATAGGTACAACTAGGTACTACTAGGTACTAATAAGTACTAATTCTCGTTATAACTAGGTACTAATAGGTACTACTTCTCGATTATAACTAAGGTACTAATAGGTACTACTTCACTTTATAACTAGGTACTAATAGGTACTATTTCTCGTTTATAACTAGATACTAATAGGTACTACTTCTCGTTATAACTAGGTACTAATAGGTACTATTTCTCGTTACAACTAGGTACTAATAAGTACTATTTCTCGCTATAACTAGGGTACTATAAGGTACTATTTCTCGTTACAACTAGGTACTAATAGGTACTACTTCTCGTTATAACTAGGTACTAATAGGTACTATTTCTCGTTACAACTAGGTACTAATAGGTACTATTTCTCGTTATAACTAGGTACTAATAGGTAACTATTTCTCGTAAATAACTAGGTACTAATAGGTACAACTAGGTACTACTAGGTACTAATAAGTACTATTTCTCGTTATAACTAGGTACTAATTAGGTACTACTTCTCGTTATAACTAGGTACTAATAGGTACTATTTCTCGTTATAACTAGGTACTAATAGGTACTACTTCTCGTTATAACTAGGTAACTAATAGGGTACTATTTCTCGTTATAACTAGGTACTAATAGGTACCTATTTCATCGTTATAACTAGGTACTAATAGGTACAACTAGGTACTACTAGGTACTAATAAGTACTATTTCTCGTTATAACTAGGTACTAATAGGTACTACTTCTCGTTATAACTAGGTACTAATAGGTTACTATTTCTCGTATAACTAGGTACTAATAGGTACTATTTCTCGTTATATAACATAGGTACTAATAGGTACAACTAGGTACTACTAGGTACTAATAAGTTACTATTTCTCGTTATAAACTAGGTACTAATAGGTACTACTTCTCGTTATAACTATGGTACTAATAGGTACTACTTCTCGTTATAACTAGGTACTAATAGGTACTATTTCTCGTTATAACTAGGTACTAATAGGTACTACTTCTCGTTATAACTAGGTACTAATAGGTACTACTTCTCGTTATAACTAGGTACTAATAGGTACAACTAGGTACTACTAGGTACTAATAAGTACTATTTCTCGTTATAACTAGGTACTAATAGGTACTACTTCTCGTTATAACTAGGTACTAATAGGTACTACTTCTCGTTATAACTAGGTACTAATAGGTACTACATTCTCGTTATAACTAATTACTAATAGGTACTATTTCTCGTTACAACTAGGTACTAATAGGTACTACTTCTCGTTTTAAACTAGGTACTAATAGGTACTATTTCTCGTTATAACTAGGTACTAATAGGTACTACTTCTCGTTATAACTAGGTTACTAATAGGTACTATTTCTCGTTATAACTAGGTACTATATAGGTACTACTTCTCGTTTTAACTAGGTACTAATAGGTACTACTTCTCGTTATAACTAGGTACTAAATAGGTACTATTTCTCGTTATAACTAGGTACTAATAGGTAACAACTGGGTACTACTAGGTACTAATTAAGTACTATTTCTCGTTATAACTAGGTACTAATAGGTACTACTTCTCGTTATAACTAGGTACTAATAGGTACTACTTCTCGTTATAACTAGGTACTAATAGGTACTATTTCTCGTTATAACTAGGTACTAATAGGTACTACTTCTCGTTATAACTAGGTACTTATAGGTACTATTTCTCGTTATAACTAGGAACTAATAGGTACAACTAGGTACTACTAGGTACTAATAAGTACTTATTTCTCGTTATAACTAGGTACTAATAGGTACTACTTCTCGTTTTAACTCAGGTACTAATAGGTACTTATTTCTCGTTATAACTAGGTACTAATAGGTACTACTTCTCGTTATAACTAGGTACTAATAGGTACTATTTCTCGTTATAACTAGGTACTAATAGGTACTACTTCTCGTTATAACTAGGTACTAATAAGTACTACTTCTCGTTATAACTAGGTACTAATAGGTACAACTAGGTACTACTAGGTACTATAGGGTACAACTAGGTACTACTAGGTACTAATAAGTACTATTTCTCGTTATAACTAGGTACTAATAGGTACTACTTCTCGTTATAACTAGGTACTAATAGGTACTACTTCTCGTTATAACTAGGTACTAATAGGTACTACTTCTCGTTATAACTAGGTACTAATAGGTACTACTTCTCGTTATAACTATGGTACTATAGGTACTATTTCTACGTTTTAACTAGGTACTAATAGGTACAACTAGGTACTACTAGGGTACTATAAGTACTATTTCTCGTTATAACTATGGTACTAATAGGTACTACTTCTCGTTATAACTAGGTACTAATAGGTACTACTTCTCGTTATAACTAGGTACTAATAGGTACTATTTCTCGTTATAACTAGGTACTAATTGGTACTACTTCTCGTTATAACTAGGTACTTATAGGTACTATTTCTCGTTATAACTAGGTACTAATAGGTACAACTAGGTACTACTAGGTACTAATAAGTACTATTTCTCGTTATAACTAGGTACTAATAGGTACTACTTCTCGTTTTAACTAGGTATCTAATAGGTACTATTTCTCGTTATAACTAGGTACTAATAGGTACTACTTCTCGTTATAACTAGGGTACTAATAGGTACTATTATCTCGTTATAACTAGGTACTAATAGGTACTACTTCTCGTTATAACTAGGTACTAATAGGTACTACTTCTCGTTATAACTAGGTACTAATAGGGTACTATTTCTCGTTACAACTAGGTACTAATAGGTACAACTAGGTACTACTAGGTACTAATGAGTACTATTTCTCGTTATAACTAGGTACTAATAGGTACTACTTCTCGTTATAACTAGGGTACTAATAGGTACTACTTCTCGTTATAACTAGGTACTAATAGGTACTATTTCTCGTTATAACTAGGTACTAATAGGTACTACTTCTCGTTATAACTAGGTACTAATAGGTACTATTTCTCGTTATAAACTAGGTACTAATAGGTACTATTTCTCGTTACAACTAGGTACTAATAGGTACAACTAGGTACTACTAGGTACTAATAAGTACTATTTCTCGTTATAACTAGGTACTAATAGGTACTACTTCTCGTTATAACTAGGTACTAATAGGTACTACTTCTCGTTATAACTAGGTACTAATAGGTACTACTTCTCGTTATAACTAGGTACTAATAGGTACTATTTCTCGTTATAACTAGGTACTAATGGGTACTAACTTCTCGTTATAACTAGGTACTTATAGGTACTATTTCTCGTTATAACTAGGTACTAAATAGGTACTATTTCTCGTTACAACTAAGGTACTAATAGGTACAACTAGGTACTACTAGGTACTAATAAGTACTATTTCTCGTTATAACTAGGTACTAATAGGTACTACTTCTCGTTTTAACTAGGTACTAATAGGTACTATTTCTCGTTATAACTAGGTACTAATAGGTACTACTTCTCGTTATAACTAAGTTATGGTACTATTAGGTACTACTACTCGATACGACTAGGTAATAATAGGTACTAAGGGGTACTATTAGGTAAATCTTCTCGTATACTAGGTACTATTAGGTACAACAAGGTACAACAAGGTACTACTAGGTACGAATAGGTACGAATAGGTACGACTAGATATGACTAGGTACGACTAGGTACGACTAGGTTCAACTAGGTACTACTACTCGATACGACTAGGTTTCTACTAGGTACTAATACTCGGTACAATTAGGTACTTATAGGTACTATTTCTCGTTATAAACTAAGTACTTATGGTACTATTAGGTACTACTACTCGATACGACTAGGTATCTAATAGGTACTATTTCTCGTTACAACTAGGTACTATTAGGTACAACAATGGTACTACTAGGTACTACTAGGTACGACTAGGTACGACTAGGTACGACTATGTACGACTAGGAACGACTAGGTTCAACTAGGTACTACTACTAGGTACTATTAGGTATTTATAGGTACTATTTCTCGTTATAACTACGTACTTATGGTACTTTTTAGGTACTATATCTCTTTATAACTAAGTACTTATTGGTACTATTAGGTACTACTACTCGATACGACTAGGTACTAATAGGTACTAATTTCTCGTTATATGTAGGTACTATTAGGTACAACAAGGTACTACTAGGTACTAATAAGTACTATTTCAAGGTACGACTGGGTTCTACTAGGTACTAATACTCGGTACAACTAGGTACTTATAGGTACTACTTCTCGTTATAACTAGGTACTATTAGGTACTATTTCTCGTTATAAGTAGGTACTATTAGGTACAACAAGGGTACTACTAGGTACTATTAGGTACAACAAGGTACTACTAGGTACGACTAGGTACGACTATGTACGACTAGGTACGACTAGGTTCAACTAGGTACTACTACTAGGTACTATTAGGTATTTATAGGTACTATTTCTCGTTATAACTACGTACTTATGGTACTTTTAGGTACTATTCTCGTTATAACTAAGTACTTATGGTACTATTAGGTACTACTACTCGATACGACTAGGTTCTACTAGGTACTATTTCTCGTTATAACTAGGTACTATTAGGTACTAATAGCTACTATTCCTCGTTATAACTACGTACTTATGGTACTATTAGGTACTACTACTAGGTACGAATAGGTACTAATAAGTACTATTTCTCGTTATAACTAGGTACTAATAGGTACAACTAGGTACGACTAGGTACAACTTCTCGGTACGAATAAGTTCTACTAGGTACTATTTCTCGTTATGACTAGGTACTTATGGTACTTTTAGGTACTACTTCTCGTTACAAGTAGGTACTAAGAGATACTATTAGGTACAACTTCTCGTATAACTAGGTACTATATGGTACTTTTTCTCGTATAACTAGGTACTAATAGGTACTACTTCTCATTATAACTAGATACTATTTTGTAATATATTGTACTATTTTGTACTACTAGTTATTTAAGTGAGTAAATGCCCCAGCAGAGAGATAAAGAAGAGATAGATCGAGTGACCATGGAAGAGGTCTCAGCAGATCGTAAGGCAAGCTTACTCTCATGCGTACAACCCCAGGTCAATACTTAGTGGTCTACAAAGGATCTATCCCTATCTACTTGTATGTGATGAGCCGTCCTTATTCTGTTAACAGACATGGGGGAGGGCTTGGGGATATAAAAAGTATTGTTTTCATAAGTAGATAGAAGGCGTCGCTCCCAGATTAGATTCTGACTTTAGAGGCGTTCAGTCATAATCTATGCAGATGGTAGCGTAGCCACACGGGCTGCTCAACCAATGGCGATACCAGAGATCTGGACCAACGGATTCCTCTCGTACTGAGTTGGACTACTGTGGCGACGCAGTGATCAGTAGGGTAAAACTAACCTGTCTCACGACGGTCTAAACCCAGCTCACGTTCCCTTTTGACGGGGTGAACAATCCGACACTTGGTGAATTCTGCTTCACAATGATAGGAAGAGCCGACATCGAAGAATCAAAAAAGCAACGTCGCTATGAACGCTTGGCTGCCACAAGCCAGTTATCCCTGTGGTAATTTTTCTGACACCTCTGGCTTAAAACTCGTAAAAGGCAAAGGATCGATAGGCCATGGTTTCCCAGTTCATCCTGACACTGAGAGGTTGAATGAAGCCAGCTTTTCCCTTTTGGTCTGTGAGCGGTTTCTGTCCGCTCTGAGCTGGCCGTAGGACACCTGTGTTATCTTTTAACAGATGTGCCGCCCCAGCCAAACTCCCCACCTGGCGGTTTCTCCCACCCAGTTACATTGCTAGAAAGTTACTGCATGACAGGATAAGTAAAGCGACATTAAGAGTAGTGGTATTTCAAGATCGCGGCCTCCCACTTATTCTACGCCTCCTACGCCGCTCTACGCGCCAGACTAGAGTCAAACTCAACAGGGTCTTCTTTCCCCGCTGATCATGCCAAGCCCGTTCCCTTGGCTGTGGCTTCGCTAGGTAGTAGATAGGGACAGTAGGAATCTCGTTAATCCATTCATGCACGTCACTAATTAGATGACGAGGGCATTTGGCTACCTTAAGAGAGTCATAGTTACTCCCGCCGTTTACCCGCGCTTCGTTTAATCTCATCACCTTGACATTCAGAGCACTGGGCAGAAATCACATTGTGTTAACATATCACCTTCACAATGCTTTGTTTTAATTAAACAGTCGGATTCCTCCTACCGCTCCAGTTCTGAGGTGGCCATTCGCCGCAGGGCCGACCACCTTCGGTCATGGCGACAAAACTCCCACTTCCGTGAAAATTAAGTCACACAATCCCTCCAGTGGAGACTTCTGCCTGGCCCTCAGAGCCAATCTTTCTCCCCGAAGTTACAGATCTAATTTGCCGACTTCCCTTACCTACATTGTCCTATTGACTAGAGGGCTGCTAACCTTGGAGACCTGCTGCGGTATAGGTACGAATACTCCTACATATTACATGCCGCAAGTTTCATGGATCGTAGTTGGTGCTCCAGACAACACATACAGTGTGCTGCTCTTCCATACATCACGCCTCTCTCGCCGTAATGGATCCAGGCGCACATGTATGTTAGACAGAAAAGACAACTCTCCCCAGGACCAACCCCGACATATTGCGGCATATTGTGTCACCACTATGTAGTAAGTACCTATGGAATATTAACCATATTCCCTTTCCCTCGTAAGGTTAGGAATCGGGTGACTCATGATCCAGTGCGGTTCTCATGAAAACCTTCTCCACTTCAGTCTTCCAAGTTGGCATTGGAATACTTGCTACTACCACCAAGATCTGCACTAATACCTGCTCCATAACTCTATCACAGAATTACTTCCATGCAGATACTCACGCCCTCCTACACCAGTGGGCAGAGTAATGGGCACCCGCCTTTCGCGACTTCCATTTTCAGGGCTAGTCCATTCGGTAGGTGAGTTGTTACACACTCCTTAGCGGGTTCCGACTTCCATGGCCACCGTCCTACTGTCTAAATGGACTAACGCCTTTACTTGCAGACGGGTTCTGTCGCCTTAACTCCGCTTCAGGTTGGGCCCTCATCGCCAGTCCTGCTTACCAGGATTGGCCCACTAGGGACATTTATGTCATGTCACGTTCATTTAATGAAACGTTACTGCACCCATTTAAAGTTTGATAATAGGAGGAAGGAGTGACTCCTCCCGAACCTCTATTCATTGGCTTTACCGGATGCCACTAAAAGTCCCAGCTATCCTGAGGGAAACTTCGGAGGGAACCAGCTACTAGATGGTTCGATGAGTCTTTCGCCCCTATACTCAGGTCCACAGAGCGATTTGCACGTCAGCACCTACACGAACCTCCACCAGAGTTTCCCCTGGCTTCGTCCTGCCCAAGCATAGCTCACCATCTTTCGGGTCCCAGCCATTTCGCTTACTC
>CAMPDV010003030.1:15000-17500 GCA_946699065.1 Loxodes magnus | reverse complement strand
ATCTGGACCAACGGTTCCTCTCGTACTGAGTTGGACTACTGTGGCGACGCAGTGATCAGTAGGGTAAAACTAACCTGTCTCACGACGGTCTAAACCCAGCTCACGTTCCCTTTTGACGGGTGAACAATCCGACACTTGGTGAATTCTGCTTCACAATGATAGGAAGAGCCGACATCGAAGAATCAAAAAGCAACGTCGCTATGAACGCTTGGCTGCCACAAGCCAGTTATCCCTGTGGTAATTTTTCTGACACCTCTGGCTTAAAACTCGTAAAAGGCAAAGGATCGATAGGCCATGGTTTCCCAGTTCATCCTGACACTGAGAGGTTGAATGAAGCCAGCTTTTCCCCTTTTGGTCTGTGAGCGGTTTCTGTCCGCTCTGAGCTGGCCGTAGGACACCTGTGTTATCTTTTAACAGATGTGCCGCCCCAGCCAAACTCCCCACCTGGCGGTTTCTCCCACCCAGTTACATTGCTAGAAAGTTACTGCATGACAGGATAAGTAAAGCGACATTAAGAGTAGTGGTATTTCAAGATCGCGGCCTCCCACTTATTCTACGCCTCCTACGCCGCTCTACGCGCCAGACTAGAGTCAAACTCAACAGGGTCTTCTTTCCCCGCTGATCATGCCAAGCCCGTTCCCTTGGCTGTGGCTTCGCTAGGTAGTAGATAGGGACAGTAGGAATCTCGTTAATCCATTCATGCACGTCACTAATTAGATGACGAGGCATTTGGCTACCTTAAGAGAGTCATAGTTACTCCCGCCGTTTACCCGCGCTTCGTTGAATCTCATCACCTTGACATTCAGAGCACTGGGCAGAAATCACATTGTGTTAACATATCACCTTCACAATGCTTTGTTTTAATTAAACAGTCGGATTCCTCCTGCCGCTCCAGTTCTGAGGTGGCCATTCGCCGCAGGGCCGACCACCTTCGGTCATGGCGACAAAACTCCCACTTCCGTGAAAATTAAGTCACACAATCCCTCCAGTGGAGACTTCTGCCTGGCCCTCAGAGCCAATCTTTCTCCCGAAGTTACAGATCTAATTTGCCGACTTCCCTTACCTACATTGTCCTATTGACTAGAGGCTGCTAACCTTGGAGACCTGCTGCGGTATAGGTACGAATACTCCTACATATTACATGCCGCAAGTTTCATGGATCGTAGTTGGTGCTCCAGACAACACATACAGTGTGCTGCTCTTCCATACATCACGCCTCTCTCGCCGTAATGGATCCAGGCGCACATGTATGTTAGACAGAAAAGACAACTCTCCCCAGGACCAACCCCGACATATTGCGGCATATTGTGTCACCACTATGTAGTAAGTACCTATGGAATATTAACCATATTCCCTTTCCCTCGTAAGGTTAGGATCGGGTGACTCATGATCCAGTGCGGTTCTCATGAAAACCTTCTCCACTTCAGTCTTCCAAGTTGGCATTGGAATACTTGCTACTACCACCAAGATCTGCACTAATACCTGCTCCATAACTCTTCACAGAATTACTTCCATGCAGATACTACGCCCTCCTACACCAGAGGGCAGAGTATGGGCACCCGCCTTTCGCGACTTCCATTTTCAGGGCTAGTCCATTCGGTAGGTGAGTTGTTACACACTCCTTAGCGGGTTCCGACTTCCATGGCCACCGTCCTACTGTCTAAATGGACTAACGCCTTTACTTGCAGACGGGTTCTGTCGCCTTAACTCCGCTTCAGGTTGGGCCCTCATCGCCAGTCCTGCTTACCAGGATTGGCCCACTAGGGACATTTATGTCATGTCACGTTCATTTATGAAACGTTACTGCACCCATTTAAAGTTTGATAATAGGAGGAAGGAGTGACTCCTCCCGAACCTCTATTCATTGGCTTTACCGGATGCCACTAAAAGTCCCAGCTATCCTGAGGGAAACTTCGGAGGGAACCAGCTACTAGATGGTTCGATGAGTCTTTCGCCCCTATACTCAGGTCCACAGAGCGATTTGCACGTCAGCACCTACACGAACCTCCACCAGAGTTTCCCCTGGCTTCGTCCTGCCCAAGCATAGCTCACCATCTTTCGGGTCCCAGCCATTTCGCTTACTCCGCTTACGGGCCTCTACTGATGGTAGAGATCACTTTCATTTCGCCTACACATTTTCATGCACAGACTCGCGATATAGCTAGACTCCTTGGTCCGTGTTTCAAGACGGGACGGTCCGTCCACTATATCCTTGCAATACTTCTTTTCAAAGCTTTGCTCAGATTTATTGTAGACGCACAGCTTCCTCCCCAACTATTTCAGGTCTTTTAACTCTCTTTCCAAAGTGCTTTTCACCTTTCCCTCACGGTACTTGTGCACTATCGGGCTCTGGACGTATTTAGCCTTACGAGGAGTTTACCTCGCACTTTGGACAGCAATCCCAAGCTGTCCGACTCTTAGATAGTTTGGTTTTCAATCTAACTGAACCTCACGGGGTTATCACCCTCCATGACGTGTCATTCCTGACCACTTAGGTCCA
>CAMPDV010003030.1:7500-12500 GCA_946699065.1 Loxodes magnus | reverse complement strand
GTTTAAGCATCATCATCTTCCGTCCATTCTTCATCTGTCCAAACTTTTTCTTTTGCTTTCTCTTTTTTCAAATTTTCAAAAATTTGAAATTTTCACTTCTTTTTAGAGTCCAAGAAATCTTCTTATTCATGCTTTTTACTTCTCTTTTCATTCTTTTATCTCTATCCTTCTACTACTGATTAGCACTTAAAAGTCATCTCTTCTTCATCATCATTAGATAGTCAAGCATCAATACCTTTTCAAGTTAGGTCTTTATCATCTTTTATTTCAAATTTTCAAAAATTTGAAATTTTGTACTTTAATGATCAAAGTAAGTTAAAGCAAGTAAAACCCCAGCAGAGATAGTAGAGAGGATCTCGATGTAATACCCTAGAAAGATGATACCAATAAAAGTAACTAAAGGTATGACTAAGTACTACTAGGTACAACTAAGTACAACAAGATACGACAAGGTAATACAAGGTACTAAGGGGTAATATTAGGTACATCTTCTCGTATAACTAGGTACAACAAGGTACAACAAGGTACTACTAGGTACGAATAGGTACGAATAGGTACGACTAGATATGACTAGGTACGACTAGGTACGACTAGGTTCAACTAGGTACTACTACTAGGTACTATTAGGTATTTATAGGTACTATTTCTCGTTATAACTACGTACTTATGGTACTTTTAGGTACTATTTCTCGTTATAACTAAGTACTTATGGTACTTTTAGGTACTATTTCTCGTTATAACTAAGTACTTATGGTACTATTAGGTACTACTACTCGATACGACTAGGTACTAATAGGTACTATTTCTCGTTATAAGTAGGTACTATTAGGTACAACAAGGTACTACTAGGTACTAATAAGTACTATTTCAAGGTACGACTGGGTTCTACTAGGTACTAATACTCGGTACAACTAGGTACTATTAGGTACTACTTCTCGTTATAACTAGGTACTAATAGGTACTATTTCTCGTTACAACTAGGTACTATTAGGTACAACAAGGTACTACTACTCGATACGACTAGGTACTAATAGGTACTATTTCTCGTTATAAGTAGGTACTATTAGGTACAACAAGGTACTACTAGGTACTAATAAGTACTATTTCAAGGTACGACTGGGTTCTACTAGGTACTAATACTCGGTACAACTAGGTACTATTAGGTACTACTTCTCGTTATAACTAGGTACTAATAGGTACTATTTCTCGTTACAACTAGGTACTATTAGGTACAACAAGGTACTACTACTCGATACGACTAGGTACTAATAGGTACTATTTCTCGTTATAAGTAGGTACTATTAGGTACAACAAGGTACTACTAGGTACTAATAAGTACTATTTCAAGGTACGACTGGGTTCTACTAGGTACTAATACTCGGTACAACTAGGTACTATTAGGTACTACTTCTCGTTATAACTAGGTACTAATAGGTACTATTTCTCGTTATAACTAAGTACTTATGGTACTATTAGGTACTACTACTCGATACGACTAGGTACTAATAGGTACTATTTCTCGTTATAAGTAGGTACTATTAGGTACAACAAGGTACTACTAGGTACTAATAAGTACTATTTCAAGGTACGACTGGGTTCTACTAGGTACTAATACTCGGTACAACTAGGTACTATTAGGTACTACTTCTCGTTATAACTAGGTACTAATAGGTACTATTTCTCGTTACAACTAGGTACTATTAGGTACAACAAGGTACTACTACTCGATACGACTAGGTACTAATAGGTACTATTTCTCGTTATAAGTAGGTACTATTAGGTACAACAAGGTACTACTAGGTACTAATAAGTACTATTTCAAGGTACGACTGGGTTCTACTAGGTACTAATACTCGGTACAACTAGGTACTATTAGGTACTACTTCTCGTTATAACTAGGTACTAATAGGTACTATTTCTCGTTACAACTAGGTACTATTAGGTAAAACAAGGTACTACTACTCGATACGACTAGGTACTAATAGGTACTATTTCTCGTTATAAGTAGGTACTATTAGGTACAACAAGGTACTACTAGGTACTAATAAGTACTATTTCAAGGTACGACTGGGTTCTACTAGGTACTAATACTCGGTACAACTAGGTACTATTAGGTACTACTTCTCGTTATAACTAGGTACTAATAGGTACAACTAGGTACGACTAGGTACAACTTCTCGGTACGAATAAGTTCTACTAGGTACTATTTCTCGTTATGACTAGGTACTTATGGTACTTTTAGGTACTACTTCTCGTTACAAGTAGGTACTAAGAGATACTATTAGGTACAACTTCTCGTATAACTAGGTACTATATGGTACTTTTTCTCGTATAACTAGGTACTAATAGGTACTACTTCTCATTATAACTAGATACTATTTTGTAATATATTGTACTATTTTGTACTGATAGGTATTTAAGTGAGTAATGCCCCAGCAGAGAGATAAAGAAGAGATAGATCGAGTGACCATGGAAGAGTCTCAGCAGATCGTAAGGCAAGCTTACTCTCATGCGTACAACCCCAGGTCAATACTTAGTGGTCTACAAAGGATCTATCCTATCTACTTGTATGTGATGAGCCGTCCTTATTCTGTTAACAGACATGGGGAGGGCTTGGGGATATAAAAAGTATTGTTTTCATAAGTAGATAGAAGGCGTCGCTCCCAGATTAGATTCTGACTTAGAGGCGTTCAGTCATAATCTATGCAGATGGTAGCGTAGCCACACGGGCTGCTCAACCAATGGCGATACCAGAGATCTGGACCAACGGTTCCTCTCGTACTGAGTTGGACTACTGTGGCGACGCAGTGATCAGTAGGGTAAAACTAACCTGTCTCACGACGGTCTAAACCCAGCTCACGTTCCCTTTTGACGGGTGAACAATCCGACACTTGGTGAATTCTGCTTCACAATGATAGGAAGAGCCGACATCGAAGAATCAAAAAGCAACGTCGCTATGAACGCTTGGCTGCCACAAGCCAGTTATCCCTGTGGTAATTTTTCTGACACCTCTGGCTTAAAACTCGTAAAAGGCAAAGGATCGATAGGCCATGGTTTCCCAGTTCATCCTGACACTGAGAGGTTGAATGAAGCCAGCTTTTCCCCTTTTGGTCTGTGAGCGGTTTCTGTCCGCTCTGAGCTGGCCGTAGGACACCTGTGTTATCTTTTAACAGATGTGCCGCCCCAGCCAAACTCCCCACCTGGCGGTTTCTCCCACCCAGTTACATTGCTAGAAAGTTACTGCATGACAGGATAAGTAAAGCGACATTAAGAGTAGTGGTATTTCAAGATCGCGGCCTCCCACTTATTCTACGCCTCCTACGCCGCTCTACGCGCCAGACTAGAGTCAAACTCAACAGGGTCTTCTTTCCCCGCTGATCATGCCAAGCCCGTTCCCTTGGCTGTGGCTTCGCTAGGTAGTAGATAGGGACAGTAGGAATCTCGTTAATCCATTCATGCACGTCACTAATTAGATGACGAGGCATTTGGCTACCTTAAGAGAGTCATAGTTACTCCCGCCGTTTACCCGCGCTTCGTTGAATCTCATCACCTTGACATTCAGAGCACTGGGCAGAAATCACATTGTGTTAACATATCACCTTCACAATGCTTTGTTTTAATTAAACAGTCGGATTCCTCCTGCCGCTCCAGTTCTGAGGTGGCCATTCGCCGCAGGGCCGACCACCTTCGGTCATGGCGACAAAACTCCCACTTCCGTGAAAATTAAGTCACACAATCCCTCCAGTGGAGACTTCTGCCTGGCCCTCAGAGCCAATCTTTCTCCCGAAGTTACAGATCTAATTTGCCGACTTCCCTTACCTACATTGTCCTATTGACTAGAGGCTGCTAACCTTGGAAACCTGCTGCGGTATAGGTACGAATACTCCTACATATTACATGCCGCAAGTTTCATGGATCGTAGTTGGTGCTCCAGACAACACATACAGTGTGCTGCTCTTCCATACATCACGCCTCTCTCGCCGTAATGGATCCAGGCGCACATGTATGTTAGACAGAAAAGACAACTCTCCCCAGGACCAACCCCGACATATTGCGGCATATTGTGTCACCACTATGTAGTAAGTACCTATGGAATATTAACCATATTCCCTTTCCCTCGTAAGGTTAGGATCGGGTGACTCATGATCCAGTGCGGTTCTCATGAAAACCTTCTCCACTTCAGTCTTCCAAGTTGGCATTGGAATACTTGCTACTACCACCAAGATCTGCACTAATACCTGCTCCATAACTCTTCACAGAATTACTTCCATGCAGATACTACGCCCTCCTACACCAGAGGGCAGAGTATGGGCACCCGCCTTTCGCGACTTCCATTTTCAGGGCTAGTCCATTCGGTAGGTGAGTTGTTACACACTCCTTAGCGGGTTCCGACTTCCATGGCCACCGTCCTACTGTCTAAATGGACTAACGCCTTTACTTGCAGACGGGTTCTGTCGCCTTAACTCCGCTTCAGGTTGGGCCCTCATCGCCAGTCCTGCTTACCAGGATTGGCCCACTAGGGACATTTATGTCATGTCACGTTCATTTATGAAACGTTACTGCACCCATTTAAAGTTTGATAATAGGAGGAAGGAGTGACTCCTCCCGAACCTCTATTCATTGGCTTTACCGGATGCCACTAAAAGTCCCAGCTATCCTGAGGGAAACTTCGGAGGGAACCAGCTACTAGATGGTTCGATGAGTCTTTCGCCCCTATACTCAGGTCCACAGAGCGATTTGCACGTCAGCACCTACACGAACCTCCACCAGAGTTTCCCCTGGCTTCGTCCTGCCCAAGCATAGCTCACCATCTTTCGGGTCCCAGCCATTTCGCTTACTCCGCTTACGGGCCTCTACTGATGGTAGAGATCACTTTCATTTCGCCTACACATTTTCATGCACAGACTCGCGATATAGCTAGACTCCTTGGTCCGTGTTTCAAGACGGGACGGTCCGTCCACTATATCCTTGCAATACTTCTTTTCAAAGCTTTGCTCAGA
>CAMPDV010003030.1:0-2500 GCA_946699065.1 Loxodes magnus | reverse complement strand
TTATAACTAGATACTATTTTGTAATATATTGTACTATTTTGTACTGATAGGTATTTAAGTGAGTAATGCCCCAGCAGAGAGATAAAGAAGAGATAGATCGAGTGACCATGGAAGAGTCTCAGCAGATCGTAAGGCAAGCTTACTCTCATGCGTACAACCCCAGGTCAATACTTAGTGGTCTACAAAGGATCTATCCTATCTACTTGTATGTGATGAGCCGTCCTTATTCTGTTAACAGACATGGGGAGGGCTTGGGGATATAAAAAGTATTGTTTTCATAAGTAGATAGAAGGCGTCGCTCCCAGATTAGATTCTGACTTAGAGGCGTTCAGTCATAATCTATGCAGATGGTAGCGTAGCCACACGGGCTGCTCAACCAATGGCGATACCAGAGATCTGGACCAACGGTTCCTCTCGTACTGAGTTGGACTACTGTGGCGACGCAGTGATCAGTAGGGTAAAACTAACCTGTCTCACGACGGTCTAAACCCAGCTCACGTTCCCTTTTGACGGGTGAACAATCCGACACTTGGTGAATTCTGCTTCACAATGATAGGAAGAGCCGACATCGAAGAATCAAAAAGCAACGTCGCTATGAACGCTTGGCTGCCACAAGCCAGTTATCCCTGTGGTAATTTTTCTGACACCTCTGGCTTAAAACTCGTAAAAGGCAAAGGATCGATAGGCCATTGTTTCCCAGTTCATCCTGACACTGAGAGGTTGAATGAAGCCAGCTTTTCCCCTTTTGGTCTGTGAGCGGTTTCTGTCCGCTCTGAGCTGGCCGTAGGACACCTGTGTTATCTTTTAACAGATGTGCCGCCCCAGCCAAACTCCCCACCTGGCGGTTTTCTCCCACCCAGTTACATTGCTAGAAAGTTACTGCATGACAGGATAAGTAAAGCGACATTAAGAGTAGTGGTATTTCAAGATCGCGGCCTCCCACTTATTCTACGCCTCCTACGCCGCTCTACGCGCCAGACTAGAGTCAAACTCAACAGGGTCTTCTTTCCCCGCTGATCATGCCAAGCCCGTTCCCTTGGCTGTGGCTTCGCTAGGTAGTAGATAGGGACAGTAGGAATCTCGTTAATCCATTCATGCACGTCACTAATTAGATGACGAGGCATTTGGCTACCTTAAGAGAGTCATAGTTACTCCCGCCGTTTACCCGCGCTTCGTTGAATCTCATCACCTTGACATTCAGAGCACTGGGCAGAAATCACATTGTGTTAACATATCACCTTCACAATGCTTTGTTTTAATTAAACAGTCGGATTCCTCCTGCCGCTCCAGTTCTGAGGTGGCCATTCGCCGCAGGGCCGACCACCTTCGGTCATGGCGACAAAACTCCCACTTCCGTGAAAATTAAGTCACACAATCCCTCCAGTGGAGACTTCTGCCTGGCCCTCAGAGCCAATCTTTCTCCCGAAGTTACAGATCTAATTTGCCGACTTCCCTTACCTACATTGTCCTATTGACTAGAGGCTGCTAACCTTGGAGACCTGCTGCGGTATAGGTACGAATACTCCTACATATTACATGCCGCAAGTTTCATGGATCGTAGTTGGTGCTCCAGACAACACATACAGTGTGCTGCTCTTCCATACATCACGCCTCTCTCGCCGTAATGGATCCAGGCGCACATGTATGTTAGACAGAAAAGACAACTCTCCCCAGGACCAACCCCGACATATTGCGGCATATTGTGTCACCACTATGTAGTAAGTACCTATGGAATATTAACCATATTCCCTTTCCCTCGTAAGGTTAGGATCGGGTGACTCATGATCCAGTGCGGTTCTCATGAAAACCTTCTCCACTTCAGTCTTCCAAGTTGGCATTGGAATACTTGCTACTACCACCAAGATCTGCACTAATACCTGCTCCATAACTCTTCACAGAATTACTTCCATGCAGATACTACGCCCTCCTACACCAGAGGGCAGAGTATGGGCACCCGCCTTTCGCGACTTCCATTTTCAGGGCTAGTCCATTCGGTAGGTGAGTTGTTACACACTCCTTAGCGGGTTCCGACTTCCATGGCCACCGTCCTACTGTCTAAATGGACTAACGCCTTTACTTGCAGACGGGTTCTGTCGCCTTAACTCCGCTTCAGGTTGGGCCCTCATCGCCAGTCCTGCTTACCAGGATTGGCCCACTAGGGACATTTATGTCATGTCACGTTCATTTATGAAACGTTACTGCACCCATTTAAAGTTTGATAATAGGAGGAAGGAGTGACTCCTCCCGAACCTCTATTCATTGGCTTTACCGGATGCCACTAAAAGTCCCAGCTATCCTGAGGGAAACTTCGGAGGGAACCAGCTACTAGATGGTTCGATGAGTCTTTCGCCCCTATACTCAGGTCCACAGAGCGATTTGCACGTCAGCACCTACACGAACCTCCACCAGAGTTTCCCCTGGCTTCGTCCTGCCCAAGCATAGCTCACCATCTTTCGGGTCCCAGCCATTTCGCTTACTCCGCTTACGGGCCTCTACTGAT
>CAMPDV010003029.1:32500-61278 GCA_946699065.1 Loxodes magnus | reverse complement strand
ATATTTTTGTCTGAATATTGGCTCAATTTTTCTCGTTTTGTTCTCTTATTACTCAACATCTTGTTCTATAACCTTTTAAAAAAATTCAAAACTTTCGCTCTTCTGTTTATTATGTGAACCTTATTATCATCTTAATGTTTTATAAGATATTGACTATTCTAAAAAATTTAACCTTTTTAAAAATTTTAATTTTCTTCAAGATTTCTTATTTTCTTCAAGATTTTATATATCAGCTTTGAGTGAATAAAATTTCTCAATTTTTTATTAATCTACCTCTAAAATTTCAGAGTCAAAATTAAATTCTCAAATTTTTCTTTTTAATTAATTTTTTTCTTTGTCATTTGATTGATGCATTCAGTTATTCGATAAAATTATCTGAAGTCATTAATAGAGTTGACAATTGAGTTTACCTTTCTATCCGAAATTTCTTCCTTAGAGCTTATTTATCATAATTTGGACAAAAACATTTTATAAACGCATTCTAAAAGTCCAATTTTTCTTAAATTATTCCAGTTTTTATCAAGAAAATTGTTTATTTGAAGAAGATATGTTAAGAGAAGATGCTTCTGGTTTTCTCTCCTGCTTTGAGTAGGCGATAAAAAGAAAAGCCTTCTTGAAGCCAGCTTTTTTTTATTCAGATCGAGTAATAAAGTTTTTTGTATTTTTTTCTAGTTATCCAATTATCGAAAGATATTAAATTTTTTAATGCTTTTTTCTAATATTGAACTATACATTTTTTTGATTTTCTTCATTAAATTTGGATATGAAATTTGCTATAAAAAATTAATAAAGTTTTTCATAAAAAAACGTTAGCAATTAACTTTACTATAGAATCTAATTTTTTTATTTTAGCAATATTGAGGAATAAATTTATTATATAGAATCAGATATAGGAGATAAAATGCTCACGAATAATAGAATAAAAAATTCCACTTTAAATATTTATTCAGCTAGAATATCATTCGATCTCTAATTAATTAAATACTTTGTTGTCAATCTCAATCAATAAAGGGTATAACTGTTATAAATTAAAAACGTTGAACGAAATATAATAACGTCTATACTTAAAGTCTAAATATTACATTTTTACACTTTTAACTTTTTAAAAATTTTTCAATTCAAAAATATCCTTATTTCCTTAATAATTTAATAGAAATTTTTATTCTAAATATTTAATAATACTTTTTGTGTAATTTATATCTTATTAACCTTTTTGAATTTAATTTAATTTAACTAAATATTTAATTTTTTTGTTTATATCATTCTTAAAAAATTATAGACTTAAATGTTTAGAATTAAACAACTTAACTTATTAATTTTATCAATTTCTAAAAATAAAATTTAGATTTTTATAAAAAAGATGATTTTTTTTCTTCTGATATTAATTTTATAATAAAATAACTTTTAAATCTCTCTCATATTTTCCTTGATCTGGAATCATATATTCATGCAATAGATTTATGAAAGTTTCTTGCTCTTTTTGATCTTTTTTTCTTCAAATATTTTTTTGATCGGTTAATCTCAACTATGAATTTTTGTGGTATTTTCTTGTATTATCGTTCTTTATAGTAATTCATGCTTTCATTTTTTTTAATTAACTATCAATCACACAATAACTTTTATATAAAGTATTATCTTTTTTTATTTAACTTCGTTTTTATATTAAATTCTCAAATTCTTATTAAATTTCCTATTTCCTTGCTGACAAGCATATCTTAATTCTATTCATTCTTTATTGCTAATTAGAGTTTAAAGTTCAATTTCATAAGATTACTAAGAATAATTTAAGACTTAATGTATTTCTTACTTTTTTTCACAAAATTTACTTTTTGAGATATATTTTTGGTTCTCAAATTGCATTCTATTAAATTTGCTTAAGGGTATTTAATCGGGTTTTGCCTGAGATTTGAGAAGTATAACTTAACTAAGATCTCCCATAAATTATATATAATATATAATATATCATTTATAGCTGAAATAAATTTGCTCCTCTATTTTCAAATTTTATTAATTCGACTATTTAATTCTACGCAAATTTGTTATTCCAAAATATTTCCCTTAATTTAATTCGCAGCTTATTAGAAATATAATAATACTTAATTACATTCATTAATTACAAATTTATAATATCTTTTTAATAACCTTATCTATTTTTATTTAGTTATTTGCTTAAATAACTTTTTTATTAAAGTATTACTGAAAATTAAATCTACCAATATAAAAAAATAAATTTAAAAGCTTGATATAACCTAGATTAAAGTACTGTTTTCTTTTTTAAGTATCATTTGAAGTTATTTTATTTCTTTTTATAGTATCTATATTATATATAAAAAATGGCTCCTAAGAAATAATCGAGTAAAAACTAACAGGATATTGACCTATAAAACTCTCTAATCGAAATATACTCCCTAGGAGCTGAAAATAAAAAATTGTAACAATCACTTCAAGAATTGATTTGACGATTGGATTCTCTAATTTTTACTGTGAAACAACTAAAATGAAAATAAATGCTTAAAAATGGAAATCAGCACTAAATCATTCTATTCTTAACTTATCTTATAACTGGAAAAACGGAGTTTAAACTTAAATATACCAACATACAAAATAATTCTGAATAACTTATTTATCCTCATAATAATCTATGGTAGTGGAATAGAAGTATTTCAAAACCTTTTCTAATCGGAAAAAATATTAAAAATGGAAAAATTGTTGAAAATTACAAAAATAAGGACATACCTCCAAAAATGCCCAGCAAGATTCTTTTGTTAAAGAAATAGATATATATTTAAAAACTGCTGGTACTCTTAGAGAAAAAAGAAATAAACAAGTCAAAAGTTATGAAATGACATGTCTAAGTTAAACTGTTACCCAGAAGGAATACTTTATAAGAAAAAGGCATACGGTGGAGATTAATTAATAATGGATATAGTGAACGCTTAAAAAAGAAGAACGAGACAAATGTTTGGACCTAATTGAGACTTAAACAAGATTTCTACTGTCAAGAAGGGATAAATTAGTTTCAGTCGATATGTAAAAGAAAGAATGGCGAGTCTAGTAATTCGAGAGAAGGATGGAGTGATCACATGAGCATTTGAGAAAACTTATAAACTGATTCCGTGACTAACCTAAAAAAGGAAAAAGTCACTTAAAAAGATGATTATTATTATAATTTTAAACTAACAAAGATTTTCTTTACTTAAATTTATTTTTGTTTCTAATTTATCATCAGAAAAGCAATTATCTTAACTAAAGAAAGAATCTAAATTATCTAATAAATTTTTAATTATTTATAAATTTCATTTTTAAGGAAAATCACAAAAAAAAATTAAACACATGAAGGTTATAAATCTAAATTCTTGAGAATAAAGATAATTTTTTTAATTTTAAGTCTAATTATTAAATAAGTGAATATTATTAATTGATATTAAACAAGAGAAGCTAGTATTCTCTATTTGAATTTATTACATTAAATTTATTTAAATCTTTATACTATACTATCAGTAAGAAATAATAAATAGATATTACATGATTAGATGGCACGAAAAATAAATATTAGAATAATAATAATCAAAAAAATTAAATCATACTAATTTTTCTGGCTGAAAGACTAATAATTATTAAAAAAATTTGATGAAAGGAAGTTAAATAAACAATTACATATTTAGATCTGAAGGAGTATAAGTTTTTTTTATAAAGATATCATAAGAAAGTATTAATTTTGATTTATTTAATCTAATTAATTTAAAATAAAAAAATTGCAATAAGAAATTTATTTAAATAAAAATAAATTATATTAGGAAAATAAAAATAGATGCCTATCAAATAAATTATATAATTATATTTTTGTAAGATTAAAGCAGAAAATAAAAAAAATAAAAAAAAAATGGAATAATCTATTCGCCTTTCCAAAAACCAAATTAAGAACGCAAAAGGAAAGCTGCGAAACTAATGCAGAAACAATAACAAGAAGAAGATAAATCAAGTTCCTCATCTGAAGGAAAAGTTATAATTGGAACAATAGAGACGAATCCAGTAAAAGTACAAAAATAATCAGAAATCTAAATATAAATTGACTAAATGAAAACAATAATACAAAATTATTAGGAAACAATTTACAATCAAGGGGAAAAAAATAAGAGAACTAATGAATACTATCGAAGATTAAAACAACGAGCTACTAATAATAAGACGACAATTGATTTAAAATAATTTAGTCACGGAATAGTAACTATATGAATAATCTCAATCGAATTTTAAGCAAGAACAAAATATGATTATTGAAAAAGTTTCTACATAAACAAACATCCAAGAAAAATAGAATGACGAAAAGATTAATATAGAATTACTCCAAAGAATCGATTAACTTGAAAAAAAAGTATTTCTGAAGAGATTCAAGAAAAGACCAATCAAAAATTGCTATTATTGCAAATCAAAGTGACACCTATTACAAAATTGCGATCAGTGGAGATAAATTTAGATGAAAGAACAACAAAGAACGTTAAGAATGCTTAGCAGACTCTGAATCACCGAAACGGGAATTTACAAGAAGAAGATATTCTTATAAAAGACAGAAGATTCTCAGTGGTTCCATCCACAAAAAAAATGGCGTGGTATCCATCCACGCTAAAAAAATGGTAGCAAAAAACCTGGTTGAAAATCCAGGGAATGCTAAACTTTAATTTACTTTTAGTTTACTATATATATATATATAAAGCAGAAAATAAGAGATAAATAATTTTGATATGAATTAATATAGCAATAAAGAGAATATATTAAGCTAATTAAAATAAAAAAATTTAATTAATTTAATTTAAATTAAGTAATTAAAATAAAAATTTTGCCTTTCGACTTAATTGAAGCTTTAAATGTATAAAACCTCTGTTCCTTTACGTTCTTTCTTTGCATTTAATTTTTTCTTGAATTCCCTCATTTTTTATTCTGAGTTAAGGATTTTTTTTAATTTTTCCAATTTCTTAAGGAAGAATTCCGTTGATCTTTACTTCAATAGCTAGCAGTTAACATTTCTACTGTCATTAATTTTATTTATTTCTATTAAGGGCATTTTCGTTATAAATTTCAAGAGCTCTTGCAAATGAAGCTTCTTTTTTCTCGTTTCAGGAAATGACTTTCTTGTTTTTCTATTTACATAAGAGTTCATTATGAAGGTTTCTGCAAATTTTCTTCTATTAATTAAAGTCTTTAATCTAATTAAACTCAATTTTTCTCATCTTGCTCTCTCATCATTCAAGAATCATTTCCTTATCATTCGCTTATAAACATATATTTTAGCTCTTAGGTTTGCGTAAAAAATTCGTCATCATCTTCATGTTTTATCAAATTCTGATTTATTTCAATATTCCTTCTTTCTATGAGTTTAATTCCTCTTCAAGCTTTTTTATTTTTAGATATTTTAATGAATTAGCTGCATAATTTATTAAGAGTCCATTTATAATATTTAGATTATTGTATATTGCCTTCTTAATTTATTTTTTATTTCTTAATTACTACTTATAGCGATTCTGTTGATTATACATTTTTTTCGGTTCGAAAAGGAGGTGTTTGAGGCCATGTTTACTTTTCTAATAGGAATTTTTTTCAGTTACAGCTTTTCCCTTGATGAAAGAAAGCCATTTTTTTAAATCTTTAGAAGTTTACATTTTCTTAATTCTTACATTTTATTGTTTTTATGATTAATTTGTTAAGAATAATTTTTAATTGAAGAAAGTATGTGGCATTGCAGAGATGCTTCTGATTTTCTTTCTAACACTGAAAATAATATAAAAACGAAATCCTTCGTTTTATTAAATTATTATCTTCATTTCATTTTCTATTAATTTTTGATTATTTTTGTATGTTTTCTTTAGTTCCTTGTGATTTGAAGAATTTAATTTAAAAATTCTAAGCATCCTTTATTTTTAATTTTTCAAATATATTAATCTTAAAATAATATGTTATTTTTCCCAATTTAAATCTATTCAAATTTTATTAATTAAAACTTTACTTTAATCTAATTTTATAAAGATATAAAATTAATTATAAATTGTTACTTTTTTAATAAAGTATATAAAAAATGCTTATTCAAATTATTGCTAACAAATCTAAACTTATTTCTGCTTATTAAAGTTTTAAAGCTTTTATTATATTATTTATTAGTCTAAATTTTTTAATTTTAATGTTATCAGAATTTTTTTCTTTTTTTCTATTTTTTAATAAATTTTCGTGATAATAAATCTGGACATTATTTCATAATTATCAGTATAATTAAAATTTTCAGAATTAAAAAGAGGAAATATTTCGAAAACTGACGTTTGCCGGGGAATATAGTTTATATGTCTGATTATTTATAAAATCCTACTTTCTTTTTATCTCTTAAAAAGTCTCAATAGTTAAATATATCACAGCATATAAATGAAATTAATTAGAAATAGATCTTTTTAATACTTTTATTTAAATAACGATGAATATATAAATATATAATAATTTAAGTCATATTTATTCTTTAAAAAGTGAGATTTTAAATCTTATATTACTAATAACTATTTATAAAGTCTCCAGAAATATTACTAACAAAATGTGAATTTAATTTTCCTAATTTAAGTATAAACTTAATAAAATATCAAATTTACAAGAGTAAAAATGATAAATTTTGACTTTCTATATTTTGATTTGTTTATAAGTTTTAATAAGACTAAAGCATTTATTTTCTAAATATCTTAATATGATGTTTTAAATTAGTGATATTATATAAAAATTTGAATAAAAGTATAAATAGTTGGAATTAGAGAATTTGTATACTTTTAAATTTTTCTTTATAAGCATCAAATATATTTGTAAACTTTTTCTGTTTCTATGATTGAAATTTCATTTTTCAGTTAATTTAATATTTAAAAAACTAAATAAAATGAATAAATATCTATAAAGTGATTTTATACTTGCTTGCTTTCATTCAATTAACATCTGCAATGATTCTATTTTTTGCTTTAATAGAGCATTTTTTGCTTTAGATACTTTACCTTTAATATTTTTAATAATTAAATTATAATTATTAAACTTCTTAAAAAGAAAGATTAAGGAAGAAATATAATTCGAGGATAGAATGTGCAGGAATGGAAATTTTTAACTTTTAAAACTTCATCTAAGACGAAAAATTAATAACTTTTTAATAATTAATAATTATTTATTTATTTTATTTATTTTTCGTCTTTTTAATTATATTATTATAAAAATAATTTTTTACCAATATTTCTATATTTAAATATATTATCTTTTAAAATAAATTAAATTAAATTAAATTAAATTCGTTTATATGTGTTGTATCACAAAACATTTTAAACATTTTTACTTTATTTCTTGCTAATAAAATTTCTTTCATTTCATTAATTTTATCAATTTACTTTTAGTTTTTGCTTTGAATAGTCGATTCTAAAATAATAGTCATTATAATTGATTCTTTTAATATTTTTTTAATTTACATATTTTGTATTAAAGTTGATATATCAAATCATTTTCTATCTTGTTATATAATTGAAATTTTTTCTTTTTATTAAAATTATCTTTTAAAAATAAATTTTTCTAGAAGAGAAACTTTTTTAAACTTTATGTTTAAGAAGATTTTAATCATATGCTTATACTTATAACATTCAGGCATTTAAATTTTTTTAATACATACTTTTAATAATTATATGATGCGATGAATTTCGAATCTTAATCGTTTAATATTTTAAGTTCTTTTTTTATTGCTTTCAACATGATGATTAAGTTAGTAGAACTTTTCCACTTCAATTTTTTATATAATTGTGTTTCTTAAAATAAAATCTTGGAGCTAAATATTGAATCAAAGGCTTAAATTTAAGACGAAGAATTTAATATACTATTTATTTTGATAGAATTGAAAAGTAAAATTGAAGGGATAAATAGTATAATTATATAATAACTTGATTGCATTAAAGAAATAATAATAGCTTACTTAAAGTAAGTTTAGGATAAGTAATAATCTATTGAAAATAAAGCAAGAGTTTATAAAATCCTTGAATTATTTAAATGATAACTTCTAATAGCTGGTTTAGGATTGATTCTTTGTAATTATTTTGATTAGGAAAATTTGTCAGCATCTTCTGATGTCTTAATATAAAGTTTCTTTGTTGTTTAACTTACGAATTATTCAATATGAGCTTTCTTTAACTTAAATTTCTAGGAAGAATCTCTTTAATAGCAAATTTTGAGAGTTTCAAAAGGTATTAAAATAATTTTTAATTTAAAGCATTAAAGAATTGAAAGGAATTGAAATTGAGATTAAAAGTCAAGCGCTACTTAGTAATCCTAAGACATTATCTTTAAGTTAAAAAATTCATTTTATAGGTAAGGCTTTCGATCATTCGATTAAGAAATAAACCACAAAAATAATAAGGAATTTTAAAAAAGTTAGTTCACATATTTTATTAATAAATATCAGTTCTTCCAATAGAGACTCTCAAAGTAGTATTAGTCTGTCTTCATAAATAGAATAATTATAAATCTATTTAAGGAAGAAACTAAAGAAAATAGAGAAGAATTTCATAAGAAATCCAAAACTCGCAAAATTTGTAAGTATTTGAAAGCAAGAAACTATTTCTGAATGAATAGGTCAAGACTTACAGTCTTGATCAAAGCAAATAAGTACTGAACTAATTATAAATCTTAGATAAAACAAGACCAAAATATAGTTCAAAAACAAAATATATGCTACAATATTTTGAAAGAATTCTTTTATATATTTAAGATGGTAAAATTATTTTTAAAGCTTAAAATATAAAAAAATAACTTCTTCTATAATACTTTCATAATGCAAATATAGGCATTCAAATCATATTCTATCATTTGCTAACATAAATCATAAGCCTAAAAATAAAAATTACCTATTAGAAAGTTATTTTAGGAGTAAACAATTAATTAAAAATATTTTCATCGTTGTAGAAATCAACTGAAAAAAATCAGTAAAATTTGCATACTAACTCAATAAAGAAGGCATAAAGTTTTAAAAATATATTGGTAAAGAGTAGTTTATAAGTGAATTATCTCTATTTATAAAAAACTTTAAATTTTCAAAAATGCTTTACCTTGAATAGCAACTAAAGAAAAAACACAAAAAAATAATATATAAAAATTTATTACTTAAATAAAAAGAAAGCAATTTAAATAACCTAAATAAAAAGTGTAAAATTTTGTATGAAAACTTAATAATTTTAAAATAAATATAAATAGCTTTTTGAATAACAACTTTTAAATTTTGATATTTTTAACAAATTATAAAAAAATTATGATATAAACTTTCTTTTTTTAATTCATTTAATCTATAATGTCCTAAATTAATCTTTCTTTGAAAATAATTATTAAAAAAATGATTGTTGAACATATTTTCATCTTTTAATTTTTATTTAGCGAAAAATTATTATTATTGCTATAAAATTAAAAATGATTAAAAAGGAGTAGAGTAAATCTATATATTGTATAAAAGTAAATTTAATTAAAAGCTTTAATTTTATTTTAAATAATTAGCATTATTTAAATGTTTATAGTAATCTTTGAAGCTAAACACTCAAAAAAAATATAATTTTCATACGAAAAATCCTTAAAAATTTAATTTTTTATTACTTTAGTGTTTATCAAATACAAAAATTAATAAAATTTATCTTCAAATTTCTTAAATATTAAAGGATATTAGCATTTTATATAAATATGAACTTTTTAATTTAAAAATATTATAATAAACTAAATAAATTTTTCAATTTAAAAGGATTTATTTATTTTTGTTTTTTCTCTTTAGATTAAGAATAATTTTTGTCTAAATATTTTTAGTGATAGACGTTTAAAGATACCGAAACTTGTCAAATATTAATATCACCGCTGATCTTAAGTCTTTTTTCATTTTTATATTTAAACAATCTTTCTAAAAGTATTTAACCATTTTAATCTTTACAGATATACCTAAGTTTTTCTTAAAAATTTAAACAAGGAATTATATTTAATCTTAATCGAAACTTTTAAGATATAATTTTCATGTAAATTTTACTGAGCAGACTTACCTTTTGACTTTCATGGAAATTTTCTTAGAACTTATTTCAAGATTTCGAGTTACTATGAAACAAAATAAAATAAATATCTTAAGATTATTGGCTAAGAATCAGATTCTATGGAATTATCCTAAATTAAATTAAATCTTTGAAATATTTTTAATAAATTTAGCAAACATTAAAGAAATATTTCTGATAATTAATTCTTTAACGCAGAATTCAGCTACTATTTATCAATATATGGATGCGGATTTAATTCCCTACTGAGAAAATTCTTTTTATTAAATAATAAGAAAAATTAATGAAAAAATTCTTTAAATAAAATAAAATGAGAGAAAGTATTTCCCATATTTAATTAAATAAAATCTTTTACAACTTTTAATTTTTTTCTATTATTTTTAAAGATGAAAAGTAAAGAAGAATTACGATACCTTTTCAGAAGGAATTTTTTCATAGATTATATGCTTCAATATTTTTTCCTGCCTTTTCTATTAATTATTTTATTTCTAAACATATTTTCAAAGAAATGATTTGTCTTTCGTATCGATTTGAAGTTTAGAATTTTCATTTTCTCTAGAATTAAACAATTTATGGATTACATTTTTTAATTTATCTTCTTACTTTCATCTAAAACTTAATTATTTTCTTAACTCTTTGCTGAAATTTATTTTATTATATGCTATTTCCATGCAAGAGTTTTCTTTACATCAAACGTTAAAAATATTAAAGATTTTATATTAAAGATTTCTTTTGATCGTTAACTTTTATACTTTGTAAAGTATTCTTTAATATTTTTTTTTATTTTTTTTATTATTGTCTTTCTCTATTAAATTTTAGATCTTTATTACATCCAGTTTCCTCAAATTTTTCTATTCAAATATTTAAAAAGATGATTATTAAATTAAATCACTAGAAAAAAAGAGATAAATCTCAAAAAAAAGTTTAGAAATTAAATAAATAATATTATGAATAAATTAAATATTAAAACTAAAAAAAGTAGTTCAATATCTATTATATATAACATAAAGTCGTTAATTATAAATTTAACTATAATTTCTAGAATAATGCTAAATATAAAAGTTTTTTAATTCTCTTTCATTTATTATTAGTTTAATTTTTATAAAATAATAATTGCTATTAATTAATGTGATTCCTCCTATATTTGGCTAATCACGAAATAAAAGTTTAATTTTAAATGAAAGCATTCTCTTCGAATTTGCTTAGATCATGTCTATTATAAGTCTTGATTATTTAGTTTGTTCTTTCTAATAGTTTCCTGTAGGTCGATTCCCATTCATTTTTTATTGAATTCATAAACTGCATATTTGATATATGGAGCTTATTTATTAAGTGAAAGTATTTTTTTTCTTTTAGTCTAAATTAGAAGCAATTTCATTTTAAGTTTTGGCCTTTTGTCATATTAGCATCTAATATTTTCTGATAGGAAATATAATTTATTCTTTTTCTTTTCCACATCCATCGAATCATTCATCGATATTTTTAGAAAAATAGTTTTCCATCAGCTCTGCGAATTAGATAGATTTTGTTTCCAATTGTTCTTTTCTCTTATTTGCTGAATATTCATTTTCATTTTTTGATTCTTAAGTGTTAGAAATAAGGTATTCTATTTTCCTTCTAGTTCTTGTACGAGTTTTAAAAGCCTAAAATTTTCCTCTTACATATTTTTAAGTTCTTTAAGTATATTTTTCTAATTTTATTTTGGGATTAATTTTTTTCTAAAGAGACTTTTTTGCAAGAAATTTTCCATATTATCAAACAATAATTTTTTTTAATAATAGAAATAAATATAATTTTTGCATGAATTTGAAAAATTCATTAATAGATATAGATAAGAAAATTAAATATTATATAGTAAATATTTTTAATTATTTTTGCTTAAATTTATTCTAGTTCGTTAGTTTTAACTTTTAAAAAAAATTCTAAGCAAAATAATTTTCTTAAAGGTTTCTATATTTTTTAGTAATTTATGGCTTTAGCTTTTTAAATTTTTCGTTTATATTTTTCGTTTATATTTATTTTTAGGTATATTTTATCTTTTTTTTTTAGTTTTTATTGAATTTTTATATTTATTTTATATTAAAAATTTTTAATTTAATTCTTTTTTCTTAGCTTTTTAATAATAATATACCTTTAATCATAAGTCTTATTTTGGCCTTTTAATTTGCTTTTTCTTTTTTCTATTTATCTTTTTAAGAAAAGCTTTAACCAACCTTAGAAGATTTAATTTTTGTTGAATAATAACCTTCATCATTTAGATTCTTTATCTTAATCACTTAAATGAACATTCCATATCAAGAATTATTGGATCAACTTAAAGATCAAACATTTTGATTTTTAAGTTCTTAATAAGACTCTTAACCTTTTATGCTAAATTAAAGGATGTATTGATACTTGAAATGATGAAATTCTTCGAAACAAAGATGATAATTTAAATTCCTAAAGTTTTTACAGCAGAATAGTGATAAAACTGAGTGAGTAATAGAGTGTAGAAGTAATAAAGAAGTTCACATTGTTTTAACTGCAATGCTTTTAGATTTTTGATAAAAAGATTAGTAAGTTAGAACTTTCTAAACTGGTGATTTTAAAAACTTTGTATTTTAGTATACTATTTAGCTAAACATAAAGGGTTATCCTTTTTGGAGATAGCTTCAAATTATATTAAAGAGTATTTTCTAATAATGACCTAACAAAAAACTAAGTCAAGCTATTTTAGCAGGAGATTCTTGTTTAATGGATTAAACAGTCCTTTAGAAATTATTAATCTTAATAAAATATTATCAATAAAATAAGTAGTTACAACAAGCTTTATTTTCAAGTAAATTAAAACACCAGAACTTGATTTGTTTGAAAACTAAAAAGAAGAACAAATATAATTTGAAATAAATCATAATAAAAACTATCATAAATAAGGAACATATTAATAAATACTCCTCACCATAAATTAAAAGAAACTTCTTCTATTTAAATGATAGAAGTTATCTAACTTATCTTAAAGAATCATTACTTTCATTTTTACGAAAGTTAAAGTGATTATTTTGTACTCCTAAACAAAAATTTTATTCAGAAATTAAAAGATGAAGCTTTAAAATAAAAGAGTTATGATTAAACTGAGTAATATTTATATTTCATATAAAACACATAAAAAGAGATTATTGCGAATATGATTTACAGAATTTTTAATTCTACTAAAGGGAAATTAATCAGATTAAGATTGTTAATTTGATAAATAAACCTTTTGTTTACTATAATAAATAAGAGTATTTAGCAAAAATAAAAAATGTAAGAAAAGAATATAATTAATGAAAGTAATTTTAAATTATACAAAATTGATAAAAAAACTTATCCTTATTAATGAGATTTTTAATGAAGTAAATTTTTAATTATAAAATAACAAAAGAAAAAGTTATAAAAACATTTTTTAGTTAATGATGATATAAAAGATTTAAATGTAAAAAAAATAATGAAAAGAATCTTTTTAGTAGCAGACATATTTTAAAAAGTAATCCGAATAAAAGATATCATAAGATTTTCACTAATATACTAATATAAAATTTAGGATTTTTATTTAATTACAATTTTATATGAAAAATTATTTTTTAATATATAATTTTAGTTAAATTAAATTTCCCCATATTATGCTGGCAATCATAAATTCTTGATTCTTAAATGCTTTTTTATCTTTTTTCCTCTTAATTTTGACAATTCAATATTTTAGATTTTTTTACTTAAAAATTTTTTAATATTATGCAATTTGGTAAATAAATTACATAATAAATATTTAGGTTTCTTAAAATATTATTTTTATTTAAATTCTTTAGTTTATTCTAAATATTTTTTAAAATTACTACTTTTAATTATTGTTATCTTTAATTAATTTTTTTTCTATTCCTTTTTATTTTTTATAAGTATTTACAGTGTTTAGCCTAATGTTTCAAAAATCAATTCTTTGATTTTTCAATTTTAGGTTTTATATATTTTATTCCATTTCTTATTAGAATTAGAATGAATTGCTTTTCTTCTTTAACTCTATTTGCTAGATTACAGATATTTATATTTAAACTTTTATGAGTTCAATCTAAAAACTAGGCAAATACATCATTTATGCTGCTTTTATTTAGTATACTACCGGGATCTAGGCTCCCTTATTTTAGAGAATTAACTGTTCTATCTGGCCTTTCATCTGTAGCCCAGCTTATTTTACCATCAATTTGTAAGTGAAAACTAATTTTGAAAGTTCAAATAATAATCTGAATTCCAGCTTGTTAACAGTCATTTATTGTATGTTTTTCAAATATAACGAAATTTTATCTTAAATATTAAGGAGTTAAGCATTAAATGTAGTTTCTTAGTCATCTATTTAGTCTCTGACCACGTTTCAACCCAATCCTTTGATAAGATGGTAAAAGTTTCATAGATAATAATAGACTTTTGGGCTATTTAGATGCCTTAGCAATATATAACTTGATGTAAGTAGAAATCTAATATATCCCCCTGCTAAGAGATACTCTTTCCACATTATATGATTCTATTTGGCTCAGTTATTCTTTATTATCGTTTATATCTAAAGAGTGTTCATGCTTACAATAGGTTTAGCAAGCTTTATCAAGTTTTTAAATATTATGTTAAACTCCATAAACACACATCTAAGCCCTTTCTTTTAGACTGCTAACTAAATACTTTTGATTAGTGTTTACAGTTGATTAAAGTGAATGTGTATAATCTTGAATTAGAATAGAAGTTTCTGATAGTGTTATGCTCTAATAGGAAAAGAGCATTAAATAGAAGTTAGTTGAATGTTAATAGTGTTTGAGATTATATATATGAGATACTATTATTAAATAATATAAGTTTAATTCCAACTACCTAATACTATATTTACTAATATACAGCTTATAACTAACCTACTAATAGATACTATATTTTATTGCTTTATATCACTTATCACCTAATCTACATTTATATACCAACTATCATTAAAGCTTAACTAATACTACAACATATTAATATTTCATAAGTTACGAACAAAATAGATCTATTTACAAGCTTAGCTTTTTGTCAAATTAGTTAATACTCTTTCATTAATCTCTTAACTTTTCTCGTTAGCTTGTTGTTTAACTTTGCTAGGCTTAGTGAGATTGTAAGTTTTGTTTAGTTTATTTAATTTATATCAATATAATATCTTGCTTTGTATCTCTATTTTTTAATTTTAAGCCCCTTCAATCATATTTATATAATTTGAGTAGTTAGAAATTAATATTTAGCATAAACTGTTTAGAATCTATGCAGTTTATTGATTCTATTTATTATATTTCTTTTGTTTATTATCAAATCTCTTTCCGTGCCCTTTAATAGGGTATTTCATTTTTAGTTTCAACTTTCTAGATAGATTGACATTCTTTATTACTTAGCTGACTAGCTATACCATTTCATATGACAAATAAATTAGAGACTGATAAGTCAGAAAAGCACTAGTCGCTCTACCTAAACATAAAATAAAACTGATTAAGGAGTAAAATCTGAGCAATAAGTTAAAGGTTGTTAAATATATAAAATAAAGAAGTAATAAAAGAACATAGATAAATTAGATGATAAAAGTAGCACAATAGTAAAGTTAATTTAAAAGCTAAATAGAACTACTCTTTAGTTATTAAAATCAATCATTTCTTATTAAATCTAGTTCCTATTATTTACTTCCTTTACTAATATTTATTCTTATATATACTAATCAATTAACTCATTTAACCCATATTTTATTCTTTACCAAACTTATAATTTAGATCCCCATTTTTAAATTTGCCCCTCTTTTTTCCTGCCAAATTAATATCAAAAATAATGTATAAAATGTTAATATCAAATATTATATTTATATAAAGAGGTCTAGAAACAAGTAATAAAATGGCAAACTAGCTGTCATTAAATATATTTTTAAAATAATTATGATGTAGAAGTGTCTTTACATGTTTCTTATTCATATTCCTTTATTAGCTTATTCTATTTGGTTACTAATAAATATTATTTCCTACAAAATTAAATACTACTAGCTTACTTTTTTCAGTTTTATATTTATTTTATATTTAAATTTACTAAAAATCTCTATACTATATTATTTACAGTAATATCAAAAGTTTTCATTTTTACCTCTCTCAACTTTTCTACTCTTGTATTCAATTTTATTCTAAATCTTTACAGTTAATGTGTTTATTTAATTTCCCTTTTTTTAAATAGAACTTCTTTTTCAAACTAATCTTTTTACTCAATTATTTCTATTCTTCTTCTGAGCAGTTTTTTATGAAAAATCTTGATTCTAAGGTCAATTTTCTTGAGCTAATGAATACTTGTAAAGTTCTCATTTAAATATTTTTGGTTATAGGTTAAGAGCTTTAGTAAATCATAATTGTTTAAGCCTTAAAATTCTTCAATTAACTCTTTAAAGACCTCACATGTTGGAATATGTTTAAAAGTATCAAGGTCTCCGCAAGAACATATTTCAGAGCTTTAAATGTTATAATACCTTTACAGCAAATCATATTAGAAGTTATAGGAAAATGTTCTATGCTTATAAATCGATACAATTTCTCTTACCATATGTTTGTTAAGATTAAAGTAATTGTAGATTGGGAATTATGAGTGCTATTGTCAATTTCATCTACATACAAGCATTCTATAAGCATTAAGTTCATTCTTATTATTGAATCTAAATAAAATTTTTGTCTTATTTTATTTTAAACTAATATGGGAATTCTTTGCTTTCTTTAACATCCAAATAATCAATTTAAAAATGCTAGGATAGTTTCTATAATTTCTTAAAATATTAAGATTACTGATTTTTGTTTTATTATAGAGGTAAGCTATGTCAGATTTAGGATTTGTTTCACTTTCTAATAGCATTTTGAGATAGAATTTAAAATATCTCATAGATATGTAATATTCAAATGGAAGTCAATTCAAATCTATGAAGCAAAATTCGTTAAAGGAGGAATTAGGACTCTTAAATGCATATCTTGATACTTTTCTCTGACTAATATTTATATCTTTTTTGATTTTCTTCGTTCCTTTTAGAATAGCTCATGGTATTATTTCCGATCCATATTCAACTTTCGATAATATAAAAGATTGAAAGATTTATTTAAAATTTTATGGTGAAATATTTCTATATTCTGCAAGTTATAGCAAAGTTCCATTCACACACTTCCTATACTTTCGGCAAATATCGTAAAAATGAATTTTTTAATTTATAATTCATTAAAATTAAATCCTAAATATGTAGCATTTTTTTACTTTTTGATAATGTTATTATTCAAAGTAATATTAAAATTGTAATCATTCTATTTTTAATTCTTCTTAAGAAAACATATATATTCACATTTTTTATTATTAATTGATAGTTTTACTAAAACAGCTTTTATTAAAGAATTCATATTATCTTCATTTAAATCAATAACAAATCTTCAGCCCATGCTTTAGTTACAAAATAACGGTTCAAAATTTTGAATATAAGTTATTTCTGATAATTTTCAAGGTATCTAATAACAATATCATAGAAAATTATAGCAAATACTGGTTCATGTGAACTTCTTATAATACACCATTGTTACATTATAACATTCTTTATAATTTTCCATATAATAAAAATCTAGCATCTAGATCTTTATAAAATAATTTAATACTATTTATTAGTGCTAAAGGTATTTTAATTCTTCTTAAATGATCAAAAAATAGACATCTATCAAAACTATCAAACATCTTTTCAATATCAATAAGAGTAGAGAGCAAATGTTTCTTCTTTCCTGATCTTCTATACAAATCATTAATTTATTATAAGGCTCATATTTAGTGCATAGTTTATCTTTTCTTCAGAAATCCCTAATGTGAAGGATATATAATCTTTCATTATTCAATATATTCAAATAACCTTTAAATAACCTTTTTATCATATATTTTAAGGATGACGTTTATAATTGCAATAGATCTCCAATTTCTTCAATCGCTTTTTGATCCCTTTTTGTAAATAGGAAGGATTATTATTTGCTTAAGTTAGTTTGGATTATTTTGATTTCTTAGCATGTTATTTATAAATTTTAAAAGCACAAGATGAAACTCTTTATTAACATATTTAACGAGTTCTGCTTTTATGCCATCAGCTCCATTTTATTTGGTATTTCCTAATTTCTCTATAATTGTTTAAATTAAATTTAAATGAAATAGATCGAACTCTTGTCTATATATAGGTACCTGCTCTTATACGAAATCACAATTTCTATAAGAATTATCAATTTTTTAATTACACTTTCTTATTTCTTCCTCATCAATGTTTTTGTGCTCATTAAAAACATTATTTTGCTAATTAATTATGAAATTTGAAAACCCTTCAGAATCCAAATACATATTATTTCTCTTTCTTAGATTTAAAAACTTTTTTGTTTACTTAAACATTTTAGTAGGAGATTTATTCATTTATATTCTATTTTTGTTGGCTTATTTTTACTTGTATTTCCAGTAATTACTTTTATATCTATTATATTTTTTATCTTTAATAACCCAACTTTAAAACTATCTAGTTTACCCTTCCTTATTATTCTAAAGCTTGCTGGTAAGTTATTTGTGCTTATTTTGCTGCGTTAAAACTCTTAATAATATTTATTGGAAGTAAATTAAAGTTATTATTCTATGGAACTAATCCTAAGATTTAATCTGCATTATTAATGAGTAAATGTCTTATAAAATAGTATTATTAATCTAGATTATTTTAATCAATTATATCAAAATTAATCAAGCATCATTCAAATAAGGCTTTATATTCAGATCTAATTTCTAAATTTTAAAGTTTATTAATCTTAAAATTTATTCTAGGAGTGAGAATTGGTACGTTTCTATTAATATTTTATATAAGTAAGTTAAACAGTATAGGAAAGTGATCTGCAACAAGTCAAGTGTTATGTAAAACTTAAAATAGTGTAATCTAATCAATGTTGATATGATAATTGACTATAACATAATCGTTGCAATAAGTTTAAGGTTAACCCTACTTCTAAAAGTATCAAATCTTGTATTATTAGCTATTTATAAATCATATTCTTTAATAAAATTATTTAATCTTTAAGCGTTATTTTATTAATTATATGAATTATTACTCCCATACTCTTAAAAAAGAGCATTAAAGTCTCCCAATAGCATAAGGGCTTAATCTCCTACTTCATTAAGGATAAGTTCTAAGTTTTAATATGATTAGTCTTTGATAGATAGAAGTTTTTCCTTTGTTGGCATGTAATATGTTGCAAAATAAATGTTATCAACTTTAATTACTAAGAAACGACTATTTTAATCGCCAAAGTCAATTTCAATTTGTCTAGAATCAAGTTCTTCTTTGACAATAAAGCAAACACCACCTGATCTTTAGGATTATTCACAATTTTTAAAATATGTTCTATATCCTTAAATTTATATTGGAATGAAGTCTTAATATTATCAAGTTTCATTAATTGAATAAATATATATTCCTTATTATCGAGTAAATTATTGAATACTTAATTATTTTGATTATATTTAATTCATATTGCAAAGAGCTATTTTTAATTAATTTGCTTCCGCTCCTCCTTTAAGTCCTGGGTCGTAAAAGTAAAGAACTTTTTAATTATTGCGAATTTAAATGTGGAGTAATTTTGGACCTTAGATTATTGAATTTCTGTAGCAATTAATAATAAATAAAGTTAATGCATCATATTGCTATGTTAGTTTTTAATCTATTTTAATTGTTACTTAATTACTTTCAATTGTGGCCTAATTTAATTTATTAGATAATGTAATAAATCTATTTTCAACTTAAGCAAAGAGATTTTGATTTTGTCATTTTTTCGTGCTTATAAATTAAATAAAGTTTTCACTTCTAAAGTTATTTCTTTTAATTATTTCTTCAACATCAACTTCAAATAATTGGTTATGTTACATAAATTTCAATTTACTTTTACTTAATTATGCGTCTCACTAAATTCTTTAACCATTTATATTGATTCTACTAAATTTGAATCCATAATGAGATTTAATTATTTTTTGCTACAAAATTTGAAATATCTACACTGAGCTTTGTTTTTTTTCATAAAATTCACTAAATTGAACCATCTAAGTAGCAGTGTCTTATTTTAAAGATTTTTATATTAATTAAATCTTTGATTTTGCTTTGTCTTTCTATACCTATGATATCTCTGCATAAGCATCTAGTTTTAGTTCTCATTAATGTTCATAATATTTTACTAATTAAATATGCTAAGTATTCAAAATATTATAAACTTCTTATAATTACTGATTATGCTGCTTCGCTTACTCAAAATCCTTGTAAAAAAACATTTAGATGATAGTCAGTAATTTCTGTCATTATTCCACAATCCAAAGTATTAAAACTGTTTAAAGTTTAGGTTGATTTATTATTTTATCAATTATCTTGACTACAATCATTAAAGCTTCTCTTTTTATTTTTATTTTTATTTTTATTGGTTAATATTTATTAATTTATTTGCTTTATTTTTGTTTGCAACTTTTTATTTATTTTTCTAAATTTTATTATGCTCTATTTACTTCTAGTCCAATAAATTCTTATCATATTATGAATTTTACTAAATAACTATTGTAATCTTAACTATTATTTGTTTTTTATTTTATATAAAAAATTTCTTTAGATTCGATCTATCATGATTATTTATTTAACTGTAAATCTATTGTAATGAGTGAAATCTCTTGATATTGATATTCAAATTAAATACAATAATAAATTTAATTAAGCTATGCTTAAGTTTGTTTGATATTAAATTTGCTTGTTTCTTTATATGTTTAAGTTTGAATATCAGAATATTCTTTAAAAGTCTCTGCTAATTATTTTGCATAGAAATTTGCTATATTTTAGATATAATTTTCTTTCTATGTTAATGTATTTTAAATTTGTTTTCTAGTATTTATTCTTAGCAAATAGTAATTAAATGATGTTTCTTCTGTATTTAAGCATCAAATTCTTATCTCATTTCTTAAATTTAATTTTTATATTAGCAACAGTGAAAAAGAATGTTAAACAAAAATAATTTATTAATACTCAGATTTATGTTAAAGCTAAGTGGATTAAACTAAAAATATATAAAATTGGAAAATACTGTAAAATATAAAAAAAGTAATATTTAAATAGATTTAATATAAAATACAAAGAGTAACACTAGTTACATTATGCCATATTAAATTTTATTTTTTAGTTTTCTTTTAATTTAATTTAATTAATAATTTTAGCTTATAAATATAGTTATCATATATTTTTTTAATAACACTAAATTTTAAATATATCTTCTTTATTTATTTTTTCTATTTTTATTCTTATTTACTATTCTAATAGAAATAATAGTATAAAGAATTAAAATTAAATCATAGAAATTAGATACTTTTAGTTAATATTTTTTATTATATAAGAAAAGAGAAAAAAATGGAACATTTCTTGTCATCAGTCTTTTCTTAAAAGGTTTCATCTTAATCAAGAAACGAATATTAAAAAATACCTTAAGAACTCAGAGTCATGCAACAAAAAAATTTAAACTTATTAAGACAAGTATAAGAGCTAGAAAAGAAAACCGAATTTCTGATGATCAATGTGTAAGATAAAAAAATTGGAAATAAATAAGAAGAAAATGTTAAAATAGAATAATCAGAAACTAAATTCAATCAATTCGCAGAATTGACGGGAAGCATACTCCTATCAAAGCTTTCGATGAATGATCCAATGGACGTAGAATAGCATATCCCAATAACTTATATTCCCTAACGGAAAATTATGAGAATCTACTGCAATTTTGAAGGAAAACTTTATAGAAGAAAATACTCCAACTAAATAGAGAAGCTCCGCATATTTAACATGCATTTTATGAGTTCAATAAGAAATGAATGGGAATAGACCTATCGGAAACCATTAGAAAAAATAAATTGAAATCATGAGGACTTATGTTAGACTTGACCCAGACAAATCGAAATTTCTTTTTATTAACAAAAAACTATTAATTCGAGGAAAACCAAATAAAGGTGATTCCACGTTAATCAATTTTTATTATTATATTATTATAAAATTTTACTTTAGTAAAATGAAAAAATGGAAAATTAGTTGTATTATTAAAGCAAAATTGATGAAATCCATCCATCAAATAAATAAAAAATTACACATATTATATTTATCATCACGTAAAATTATTTATTTAATATTCATTTAGATTAAAAATCTTCAGGCTATATAAAAGAAGTTTAATCTATTTTTAATCTAATAATGTTATAGATTAAGCAATACTCAAAGATATAATTAAGAGACTAAATGATTTATCATTTCTATGACATATATTTAGTTTTATCTTTAATATTTAAAGCAAAAAAAATTGTAAAACATGACAAATTTACATAAATTCAAGTATATATGAAAAAAAAACTTGCTCGGTCGAAAAAATTATCATAAAGAAATAGCTTAAATCAGATTAGGATTGGGTATGCCAATATAAATGGAATAACAAATAAATTTATTTAATTGAAGTATTTATAAGAGAAAATAGTTTTGGCATTTTTCAATCATCAAAACTTGTTTAAAACAATTTCTCTTAATTCTAATATAAGATTATTGACTGATCAGATACCAATTATGGTAAATTTTCTTTTTAACATAATCCTCTATTAGGTATAATTATCTAAAGAAATATAAAATTAATAAGCGATTAATAGATATTTCTTTCCAAATAATCTTAAATAAATCTAATTTAATATCAATTTTAATATATTTGGAAATAATATTTAATTACATAGAGAATAGATTATTATTAAGTTAACTGTGAAGAATTAAATTACCTTTGGGATTAATATAAACATTTTAATCATACTACAAAAACCTTAGTTCATTATTTATTTAGAATTCTAGTCAATTTTAATATAAAAATGGAATTAAGCAGAGAAGCTCACATTGACATATGATAGCCCCCTTTGCATATGAGTAGATTATAATACTTTCGACCGTATAATGGAATTTAATTAGTAATTAGATATAAGGAAATGACTATAATATAAAATTAGGAGTTTTTAAATAAAAAAATTGATTCTTAATGATCGAGTCTATATAAACGTATTTCCTAGAAGTTAAGAAATATAGGTAGAATTACAAATAAAAATATTTCACAGATTAATACTTGATGGATAAATGAAACTATTTAAAAAAGATATTAATGAATAATCAGAAGATGTTTAGATAAGAAATGCTAACGAAGAGGAAGTGATATGACGAAACTTTTTAAATTTTAATGTCTTTAATTGAAAGAAAAATTCTGATAATTAAGGATATCTAAAAATATTTTAAGCTTAAATTTAAATTATTTAATAGCAATACACATAATCTGAAAGATAAACTATTAAAATGATGGAGATTAATTTTAGAGCTTTTTTAAAAATTTATTATTATGATTTAAAAACATTGAAAAAATATATATTAAATAGCTAGGATAATTGTAAATATTAAATATATTATAATTATTGGAAAGAAATAAAACACATAGATTCATATCAATTATAAAAATTAAAAAAAAGCGAATTAGCAAAAATATTATTTTACTATATTAAAAAATTAAATAAAGAGCTATTTAATTAATTATTTATTTTTAGAGTTTGAGGGCTACTGACTTTAGCCGTACTGTGTTTTCTGAACGACTTTAACAAAGAAGGAAAAATTAAAATAAAAAAATGTTTGCTTTGACTAAATATTGATAAAATTATAGGCTTAAAATAGCTATCTGTAATTACAAAATTTAATTTCTAAAATCTGGTTTCTTTCCGAAAATATTCTATCAATACTAAGATTTCAAACATAAATAAACTTTAAATGTTTGTAAGATATAAACTATACCTCATTGAAATTAAAAGAAATTAAATAATTTTAAAAAACTATTATATTTATAAAAACAAAAATAATAAATTTTTTTTAATTTACTATTAGAAATGTAAAAGAATGAAAGTAAATGTTTAACTTATATATAGTAAATTATTTAATTTTTAAATCAAATAATTGAAAAGATGGTGGGAGCCGAGAATGACCTTTGTGATAACACTTACTGGTTTTATGGCTAGGAGCAAGTTCCTTTCCTGTCGCTGAGAAGGTCAGAGTCATTTTCTGAAGGGAACACTGTCTTTGAGATTATCCGCTCTTGGTAGGGGCTTGAAGCCTAGCTGCTCATAGCGATGGAGCTCCCTAGCAGCTGTGCCTGGAGCATAACAGGATATCCCCGTTATTCCATAAAAGAGAGCGTCGGGTCGTGCAATCGGAAAGGAGTTTCCGGTCCAAAAACTTTTTAGTTGAAATTAATTAAGAAAACTTTAGCTTAGTTTAAATTAGGCAATTGGATAAACTAGTGTTAAGTTTAAAGAGATTAGTATTTACTTTAAATCTTTAATTAATTATTTATAAAAGTATTATTTATATCTTTCATAAATATTTAAGAATTTGTAATAATAATCTAAATTAAATGGTAAAAAATATTAATAACTATAAATGGTTGTAAGCTTATTTATATTTATAATGTATTTGTATATTTGCTTATTTTTAGTTTTTCTTTTAGCTACAAAATAATTATTAATGTAACTATTATTCCATTTTAAAATGTTTGAAGATTCTATAATTTTAGCAGATTTAAGATTATCATAAATAGTAAAAGGATAATACTAAAATTTATATGCTTAATTTTTGAATATAATATATGGAAGCAAATTTTTCTGACAACTTTACTTTTATAAAAAATAATTAATTGCTTTTTGTTCAGTTAAAAAATTATTAGAATAATTATGTTTTAAAATCTTAACCAAAAATAAATTTTTGTCTAATAGTTATAATAAAAAAAACAAACATATGCAAAATAAAATAATTTAAGTTAAAATAAATAACTAAACATTTTTATTTTGCTATTTAATTTTTACAATATTAACTATAAATTATAATCAGAAATAGAAATTTGAAAAGAATATTATTATTGGAATTAGGAAATAACATATGAAAAGTAAAGATAAAAATTATTTCAAGATTTAAATTAAAAAAAATAAAAAAAACTCACAATAGGTTTATTTTTTATCCGCTCTTGGTATAGGTGAAAAAGTGCTATTTTCTATAAAGATCAATAAAGTAATAAAAATGCTTTATTTTATGAAGAAAAGAATTAAAACATAAGAAATCATATTACAAAAAAAATGACTTAAATAATAAAATCAATAAAAATTGTCTTTTTATAAAAAAAATACGAAATAATAATTTGCCTGAACTTTTTTATTTGTAACTCTTACCATTTTTCTCCAAAAAAAATGTTTTTTTGATTCTATAACAAAAGATTTAAGACAGATTTTACCAATTTTTATACGAAAACATTTAAGATTAAAGAAATAGAATTAATAAAAACCTTATTTAGCTTAATTTATAATTTTTGTAATAAAGAAAAAAATTGCTAATAGTTATTCTTTACTAAAAATGTCAGCTCAAATAATTAATTTAGTAAAGTAAAAACTTAAGAAAAATGAAAAAATTCAAAAAACGATGATGGGATTCAAATTTATAAAAAATAGATTAAAAATCATATAAACAAAATGAGATTATCTTACTTATAAACATTTTTTCATTATTCTTTATTTAAAATTTCGTAAAAACTTCTATTTAATCTTCTCAAATTCAATTACTCTTTCAGACTCAAACTTCCTTTATTACTCAAATTCTCACAAGTTTATTTTATCAAATTTTCTTCATAAAAAAAATTTTTCATATTAAATTTTTTTGTTTTATTTCATTTTTTTGATGTCGTTATTTTTATTTATAGTTTTTTTTTCGTTTTTTACTTTTTTAATAACTTTTTTATTATTTTTTTTAGTTTGATTTTTTTTTACTTTCTTTTCTTTTAATTTTTTTTAGCAATTCTTTTTCATCTAATATTTTACAAGTTTTATCATATCTTAACATCTTTCAAGCTTTCTGCATTTACAAAATAAGTTTTTTTTTCTTCTTCACGTTGCTTTTTTTTAGGCTACAAAGAATTTTTTTTCAAAGTTAAAATTTATCAATACCTGCTATTTGTGAAGACCTTCTGGTTTTTTTTAACTAATCTAAGTGATTAGTTAAATGGTTATATTTCAAAAGTTTTAAGCATTTAATTTTATTCTTTTTTAATTTAATTTTCTTTTTTTTAAGGTGATGTTTTTCTCTAGTCATTTTTCCTTAATTTGTGATGTTTTCTTCATTACAGTTTTTTTGTTTTTAAATCCATTTCGGATCAGTTTAGAAGTTTCACTTTTGTTTCGCCTTGCTTTTTTGACTTTTTTATCTGATGTTACACGAATCTTACTTATAATTCGTTATTAACATCTCTCAAAGTATTTTTCATTAAATTCGTACATCATATTTTTAATGAAAATTCCTTACTATTTACTAAGATAAAAAAAGATTTGAAATCTTTTTTCGAATGTTGTATTTTTCAATATTATTGGTTTTTCCTCTTAACTCTTCTTTACGTCTTTTTTCATACTGAATCAACAGAAATTTTATTAATAAGGTAATTATTTTTAATTTTAAAAATTTATAAAAGAAAGAAATATCAACAACGAGACAAGGTAAAGCTAGAACTTACTAGATTTTATAAAGAATTTAAAAAAAATTTAAATAAAAGGAGATAAAAAAGGTAAATTTTCGTGGCTTCAGATAATTAGATTATAGTATTTTTTAAATATTTAGGTTTGCTTTTCAAATTAAGATTTATTTTAAGAAAAAATAAATATGAAAAGAAGATATAAAAGAAAAATTGAGAAAAGTAGTAAGAGTATAGAGATCATAGAAAATGTTTAATTATGTTTCTTAAGCTGAGAAATAATTATTTCCTTACGTTTTTAACGCAAGTGCTACTTGCCAGTTTAAATTTCTTTGTAGATTTCATATATGATATATAAAATATCATTATCAATTAGATACTTTGTTTGTATGATTTCCTTTTGTATGAATTTACCTCTTGTTACTTTAATTAACTAAATTATTTGTTAAAACTTTCAGTTATTTTCTAAATTCTTTTGTAATAATACTTTCATATTTAATTAGATTGTTCTAGTCTTAGATTCAAATGTTATAAATCTTCATTTTATCAAAATCAAACTTATGATATTTCTTTATTCTAATATATTATTATAGCATAACACTATTATTTCTGGTCTCACCTTTATTTGGTTTACCACTTATTAGTTTGTTAATTTATTGTTTAAAAATAATTTATCACTTTAAATTTGCTTGTATCTTCATTATCATGTTTCTTGATATTTTTAAGATTTTTTTCCATTATTTTTTTAGATAGGCCTAATCGCTATCATTTTCATTGAAATAGTTTACTGCCTTTTAGATATAAGGAGCTTTTTTGCTTAGTTTGAGTTTTTTTCAGATTAAGTAAACATTCACTTGTCTTGCTTATTTCAAGCATATCTTACCATTTAAATTATTAATCTCTTTTATTTTTATTAAAATTGGAAGCAATTTCTTACTTTATATAATGAAAGCTTGCAATGTCAACATATCATTATTTTCCGATAGGGAATATATTTTGTTGCAGTTTGTTATTCTATTTCCAATGAATCACTTTCTTTAAGTTTTTCTGGTTTAGTATTTTCAAATTTTAAATTTCTATTGCTATTTGTTCTGTCTGTAAAATTCCACATTAAATTTGTTGCAAGTGCGGGTTTAGAGCAATTCCTATCGTAGTGTTGAATTTTCCTATTTTACAATTTCTATAGAATTTTACAATTCATTAGTTAGTTTATAAAGATCTTTAATTACTTTTGTTATTTCTTAATTCTCTATCTAAAATGGCAGAGATCATTGACTACATCCTACTAAGTTTTATAAGGTTTTGTTGGTGAAGTCTGTTATTTCTTAGGTACCATTTTATTTTTATATAATATATCTAAGAAATGTTTTTAAATAGTATACAAGCAGTACAGCTGATATGCTCTATGCAGATGAAGTGCATCCTTTTATTTTTCTTTATATATTCTATATAATTTATTTAAATTATCTCTTCTATTTATTTAAAATCCATTATATGATGTTTCAATCTATCTTATTATCTTTTCTATTTTTTAAATTGAAGAGTTAAAAGATTATTTTTTTTCAGCTTCTTTTCATCGCTTCTATTTCATAAAGATATCTTTTTAATGATTATTTTTTTTTTAATTTTTATTTAATTTTTAATTTAGCTAATGTTAAATACTTTTGTCTTTGCAATTTTTTTTATTTTAAATTACTTCTTGTCCTCTTACATTTCTCTTATTCTCTTTTACTCTTAAACTCCTTAAAAATCCTATTATTCTTTTCACATTACACTTTAATTTACGTTTACTTCGTTGTCTTTCAAATTTTTATGTTCATTTTTTATTTTAAATTAATATAATAATATAATAATGTGACATCACCTTTATTTAGCTTGCCATAAATTAGAGTTTATAGAGTTTTGTAGTAATTAATAGGTCTCGAGATCGTATTATACTTGATTTTTTTAATCGTAAATTCTTATAACATTTTTATTTTCTCCTCTTGCTAATTCTTGTAAGTCAAATTCAGATTGTATCTCTCAATGCCTTTTAGATTTTTGAAGTTTCTAAGAATGGTTAAAATATTTTTTCTTGAAAGTCTTCTAGTTGTCAAGCATAAGA